>JAHZNF010002657.1:0-13640 GCA_027744215.1 Troglopedetes dispersus
AGCAGGGGGTAAAATTGACGAGCACGGCTAAAGCCTTGCAGTTGCATGCCCTCTTCTTCCCATCTTTTTTTAAATGGATTAAGTATTCCGCCTTGCATTTTTATGGACAGGTCACACTACGGCATAAAAAATGTGTTTATATTCGCTTTTAAGGAGCTGTAATGATCGTATCATTCATTAATGAGTGGAATGAAATGTTCCTCTGTTTTCTTTACTTATGCAAAAGTAAATTAGAGGCAGGACAGGATATTACGAGCTATATGGAGGATATGATCAACTATTCGCCTGTGTTTTTGTTTTCAATGAATACCTGTACCCAAACAAACCCTACTAGTAGCTAGAGTGTTGTGTATTATTTTTAAAAGGACATTGCATCCTGTAGTTTTTTACTGGGCGTGTGTTTACGCACTATTATAGTAAGGATAACGAAATGACACTGGTTGTCGTTGTCGCAATCTGAGTAATAATATTCAGTGATATCCTTTACGATTACCAGCATGTATTCTCTCACATGATAATCTGTTGTGTTGAAATAAACACAAAGGGAAGGAATAAGGGCAAACTATATAAAAAAGATTCCGACAATCGTGGGCAAATCACCTGAGTTTTATTGAATTAGGAACTCGTGAGTCAGCTCTTGTCTTTTGAGCTTATTAACTTGAGATGAGCTATATACTTCCATCTTTTTGACGGTGATATTGTTGTTGATGATCACACAGGTAAGCTTTTCGGAGACGAAGAGGATTACCTGAGCATAACAGTTATTATTTTCGGGAGAGAAAAGAGTGCACGGTAATAATAAAAGAATAATAAATTATCACAAGGAGGAAAAAAACAAGAGCAGAATCTGGTTGAAGGGCCTTTCGCTTTTATCATCTTGTAATGCCTTGGAGGATCGCACCTCCTCCTTGTTTTCTTTTTTAAGCATGAGTTAATAAATAGCATGTCATAAGAATATGAGTGTTTTGGGAAAATGGAGTCAAAGCGTGTTTGCGTTTCCCTGAGCTTATTAAAAAACACACGTGGAAAATAACTGAAAAGGATAATAAGAGTAGGAGGCAAGTATGATGTACGTAATATCTGAAACTAAGTTGCTTCATTATTTTCCTCAGTAGTAGCGGTCCACAAGATAAAATATCTACCTTGTTAGAAGGGCTGCAAAAAATGCATGTAGTATTTCGTAGTAGCTTTTTCCTTTGTGGGTGAGATTTTTGTTTGGAGAAAGCCATGCATAATGCAATCGACAAGCTGACTGTTTTCCGTTGTTGTTCCCTACTACTGCATAATAAAAACAAAGACTTCTCCCAAGTTTTGTAAGAAAACCTGGTTTTTATGGAGCTAACATTTTCCCCATAAAAGAAAGAAAATGTTTGCTTTATATCAGGAGCAAAGCTACTCATATAACCGACTCATCGTCGTGGAATATTCTTATGGATTGCGCGTCACTTGTCTGAGAAGACGATCTTCATTATTATTTCAATATTATTTTCTCTTTGCTTCTCAGTGTGTCTTGTGTGTGTACAGAATTTTTTTTCCTTGTGTCTGTTGTAGCAGTAATGCTGCTCAAAGAAGAGGGGAAATGTGACATCGCATTGTTTACCGACTTTTCATAATTTTCCGTTGTTTTCTCTTTTGTTTGTAGTGTGACGGGAGATGGACTGACACTTTTGGAGATGGCTGTAATCCAGGTAAGTCATTGAGTTACTGGAAAACGAAACGTGATGCGTTGCATTGGGATTAATGCGTATTATCTGGCGTATGTCGATTCTTGTACGATTTGAATGCTACGCGAGCCATCTTGGTTTGATGGATTCAGAAGTGATGAGCTACAACTAACATGAAAGTTTATACATTTAAGCAATTTTGATTTTAGAACCAAGTGATTTTCCCATCCGTGTTGATNTCATAAGTGATGAGCTACAACTTGAAAGTTTATACATTTAAGCAATTTTGATTTTAGAACCAAGTGATTTTCCCATCCGTGTTGATTAATTTCAAACTAGTGAAAGTGTGTAATCCTTAATTACACTAACACAAAACAAATTACGGGGAAGACGAAGGTTGGCAAGGAGGAAAAGCAGAGTAGTGGGCATTTATTTTTTAGCGATGGTAGAGAATTGTCGACGAACCAATTTAAGTTACTCTGATGGGAGCATGTGCCCCTACGTTAGCTTCACCTCCAATGTGTTCAGGCATCAGGCCGCCTCTCATGGCAATTGGGACTGCCCTAAAAATTGAGATGTGAAGGATTTGGCGGACGAAGTCGTGGAGGAAACCCCCCCTGAACCTATTGCCTGGGTCGGAGTTCCAGATAGCCTCGTGTGTCACTTCATCCATCTGGGAGTTAGCGTCCTTTACAACCCCACAGCAAAAATCGCAGACTGATTTCATCAGATGTGCACCCTGATAAACTTGGAGAAGGCCAGCAGCAGTGTCGGGTTTGTCCACGACCCTTAACTAGAAAGACCGAAACCTGCAGCGGAAGGCATCCGATTACGATGAGTTGGACGACGCGGACCATGATCACCTGCCACGCGAATACTGTACCCTCTCCTCCCAGACTACATGACTTTTATTGTGTCCCAAACATCCTGGCGCAGTCGGGGGCTTTGGAAAAGGGCGGAGCAGGAAGTTGTTGGCGTCGTGATAAAGTTCCCCCGTACTGAAATCACGAACGGTCCCTTCATCACCACCAAACCCAACCCGGACGAACCAACAGACACTCCGCAATGATCGTGTCTGGTTACAACGAGGTTGGCATGATTTGATGGAGAGCAGCATTCATGGAGAATCCCTAACTTTGAATCCACTGATTCCACTTACACCTTGGTTGAAATTCCTGTTGCAGAGATCGAAGGCTCATTCACTGCATTTTCCCAATGAACCATCACCGAAATTAAGCTTATGTCCTTGACCAGAGTATTTACTGCTTATTGTCTATTTCCAGGGGCGGAACCAACAACTTTTACGCTTACTACAAACCCATGGAGCTACAGAAAATCAATATCGTACGTACTTTTTGTTATGTTGTCTCAGCTAACTGCTGTCGTAATGAATATTTCCAAATGCTCTTTCTTTTTCCTGCTTCTTTTTTCTCGACATTATTTTTCCTCTGCTTTCAACAATATTATTAGCGATTGCTTCGTGCTTCCTTTTAGAATTGATTGGGGTAAAAGAACCATAAAAATACTTGCAAGCTATGTAAAACCAGGGTAAAGGGAGACGATGAGGACACCTCGTCTCGTAACAATGCATTAGTCGAATGACAAAGGAGCCAAAGAGAAAATGGGAGCAGACGCATGTAACTGGAACTTTTTATTATTCCAGAGCATTTTTACTCTGTGAAACTGTAGGTCTTACATGAGTGGCGTTGACTTCACCTGAAGGAAGTTTTCCGGAGGAAAAATAACTTATTTCTATAATGCATTCACCGACAATTGGATGGAACTTCCAATAAAGCTTTTGTTATCCTCTATTATACCTACCGCGACTTAACGAGTAATATTTTTTTGAATAAGTTTTCTATTGTACCAGAAGAAAAGTTTGTTCTTAGTTCTTACCTTTGATTTTTTCTGTTTTCTTAACGAAAACGTAAAAAAAAGAACCGGGTAGACTTCTTTTGAATACCCTTGTGTACACCTTTACTCGAGTTCTCATGTGATAAGTACTCATGTTCCGCCGATGGAAAAATCTGACATTGTGAAGGAAAACGTGCGTTTGACTCCAAGAAAAATTTTGTGCAACGTGGGTCCGTGAATAAAAGTTGGTTTATGAAATCAAGTCTAACTAAATGGTTCATTGTATAAAAGGTCTTACATGAGTGGCGTTGACTTCACCTGAAGGAAGTTTTCCGGAGGAAAAATAACTTATTTCTATAATGCATTCACCGACAATTGGATAGAACTTCCAATATAGCTTTTGTTCGCGACTTAACGAGTAATATTTTTTGAATAAGTTTTCTATTGTACCAGAAGAAAAGTTTGTTCCTAGTTCTTACCTTTGATTTTTTCTGTTTTCTTAACGAAAAAGTAAAAAAAAGAACCGGGTAGACTTCTTTTGAATACCCACGTGTACACCTTTACTCGAGTTCTCATGTGATAAGTACTCATGTTCCGCCGATGGAAAAATCTGACATTGTGAAGGAATACGTGCGTTTGAGTCCAAGAAAAATTTTGTGCAACGCGGGTCCGTGAATAAAAGTTGGTTTATGAAATCAAGTCTAAATGGTTCATTGTATAAATCTGTATTTGCTTTTCTACTTTGGTGAGAATAGTGCGTGCCCATTGGTGGTCAAGGTTTGAATGAATGATTCTTTAAAATGTCTGTTTTTTACGTGTTTGAGATAACTTGGAGAATTGTGATGATAACGAATGTACAGTTCACCTAGCATTGGCACAGAAATATTGTAATTTGCTGCTGTAGCTTTGTAAGAAGGTGAAAGTCGCGGCGTGACGTTTGTGATACATGAGGTGATAAGAATTAACTTCAAAGGCTTATAGATTACGCAGCATTGTGTCGGTATTTTGTGTAGGGAGCTTGGTTCACTGCCGCTTATCTTAATCAGCAGACTGACAGAACCGTATAATACGTAAGACTGGTTTACAACTGATTTCCGGTAAGTCCAGAGGTGTGCTATAAGACATATTACAAAACATTGTAATTTATGCGATGCTAAATGAAAGACAAGAGGTAAAGTACTGACTCCAAAGGAAATACTACTGTTTGACCTGCGCTGTGTGTGACATAATGAGGTAGCCGTCGTGTGATTAGGTAAATCTGGTAATTGTCGACAGCAAGCAAGTATTAATGGATGTTGTGCAATGTATTATCTGTAGACAAGTCTCAAAATGTTTAGGCAATTCTAGTTTTCATAATATTGAAGGCATATTTTGATGATTGCAGTGTTCAAATTATCAAAGATACGTATGAGGGAGGTGTTGTTTAACCACATCTAATTCAATTGGTTCTCTTTATGTATGAACTGGTATCATTATTATGCCTAGACACATGAGAAGCTAATAGGGTTTTTGCGGAAAAACGAAACTTGCTTCTTGAAAGGAAAGTGGCACACGTCACACAAACCAAAAGTGAGGTTTACGTAAGCTGATGCGAAATGTGGATGGCTGTACCCATAGATAATTTATGTGAAGTTTTGGGTGACTTGCGAAATTAAGTATTTTCCACCAGAATATCTTTTGGGGTTAGAAGCAACATTACTATTTAGTGATTTTTTGCTTGATGTACTGTACATTATATGTGTGGTTATTATGGGAGCGTAATTCATTCATGAATTATGTCTTGTGTGTTTGTGAGGAAGATGTGAAACTTGTGAAAATCAGTAAATCAACGATATTTATTGTGGCACAGCGGAAAGGGAGAATATATAACAAAATTTGAAATGCAAAAGACACTCGTAATCTCTTTTCCACTAAATTAAACAGCCGACCTCAATCTACCAATTTCACATGCTTGCACCTTTTTGACTGGCTAGAGCTTACAGTAGAGGTTGTGTGCGCTATAAGCATTTTCACTTTTTCTAAGAAATTCCAAATCGGTTTTGTGGGGTTGGTTTGGTTGAAGCAAGCAAGGGATTGTTAATGAAGAATGAATGATGATTTCGGGGAAATTGGTCGATGTATTCAAACAGACAAAGGGTATATTACGTTTTTATTGAAACCATAAAACGCTTCTTGCAGAACAAGTATAAAGTGTATCATGTAATGTATCACAAGAGAAAAGCGTGTTTGTGTTATTTTTTGTTCTGGTTGTTCACGAAAGAAAGTATTTATTTGTTTGGGCTCGTCTGCTCGTGAAAATGGGGTCCATTATTTGAATGAACCGATGAAATAAAATATTCAGCGCGTTCATGTTTTTGAAGCTTGACTTGACTGGCGCTGCTGCTGCTGCTAGCTGAGTAGACTCGCGGAACCAAAATAATATTGATCACACTATGAATATTATTTAGCCGGGAAGAAAGTCAATTGATTCATTCATTCGAAGTTAACCCGATGATTACTCAACTAACGACTTATCCTTGGTCGTCCCTCGTTCTGCTTATTTATCATTTTTTTACTACTTTATACTGGTATATCTTCTGCAACTTGATGGTGGAGAAGCTTATGCCTCTTTCTTTTTAGTAAATATGATTCTGTGCTCAGTACTGCTTTCTTATGTGTATAATTATGAATATGAATGGTAATCATACTAAAAACGTCCTCTTTCTTACGAATTTTTGTGCAGGTGCAAAACCTGTATCCGACCAACTTAATAGCATGGTACAAGAGGCCGAGAAGATGTCTGAACTCCTCATGACTCGCATCCTGAAATGCTCCACATTTGGCAACCTCTCGACAGCCGAGCTCAGAGAGCTTGAAAAAGAGTTCAATATGTGGGAGGTAAAATTTTATTATTATTTAAATTGAAAATTCACAGCAATAGTAATGTACAATTCTAACTACAATAAGTTCATATAAAAGCATAATAAAGCTAATCGGAGTAAGTTGACAACTGGAGACGTTTTCAACTTCTTTGGAGCAGGTCCGGGTTGTGCGTTAAACCTCCGGTTGTGGGGTCACCTGATCACTTTTGTTTCTTCACTCTCAACTTGCTACCTTTTGCTTTTTCTTCCTACGAAATAAATGTCTTGCTTAGTACGTACAGTGACATTCTTATTCAATCCGGTCGAACGTTTTTCCGGCAGACATAATTTACATATTGCTCGTCAGCATGGGAGAAACATGGAAAAAGTTTTTCAAGTTTTACCTGCAATGATTTGAAGTTTACCTGAACTAATAATTATTTTTATTATTCCCCAACAGAAGAGGTACAAGAGGCTGAAAAAGATGAGAAGTTCCTATTCACAAATTCGTAAGTTTGTTACCAAAATAAAACTTCTTTTCTTCCTTTACCATTTTTTATTCAATGTTTTCTCTTTAAAAATATGAGCAGCATGACATGTTTGAGACACCTGGAATGAATAGTGAATAGAAAAAAAAGGGAAAACTTTTTCTTGAATGTGCCACACAGGCTTTTCATTAAATAATAGGAAATGTATAAGGTCATTCTTGGAAAATATGAAGTGGAGAATGAAATGGAAAGGACCAGGCAGCGTAGAAATAATACTCTAATAATAATCCCGGTATTTGCGTCCCCCTTTTTGTCACACATTGAATGCTTTTTATCAAATTGGAGGAGCCACTCAAATCTCCCATTTTTATCATTCCTGCACACAACAGTGCGAAGAAGGAGCTAAGTGTGCTCTATGAAAGAAGTGTAAAATCAGTGTCTTCTTTTGTTAAGATTCATTCATAGTCAACCTTTGGTAAATTGGAGAGAATTTTGAGATTTCACAGAAGTAGTTATCCAGACGAGGATTAAAATTGATGAGCCCTCATTTGTATATCCAGTTGAAACATTAATTATGACTAAAAGGAAAACTCAAAGGATTGTTCAATCCTAATGTGATCTTTGATAAATTAAAAAAGATATGAATCAGTATACATTTTTTGTTTGCCTGCAGGACCCCCGGAAGTGAAGTTATTCGTGTCTGTAGACGTCATTGGTAATTCCGGAGTGAGACTGCGAATCTGTGAAGACACTGCTGGCAACGAGAAAGTTATCTTTACCAAATACCGAAGTAAGATTTTTTTTCTACACTTATTGTAGCCACCTAAGAAATTGTACGTGTACCCTTCTCTCCACTCTCTAACCTACCCTTTTTCGCACTTTTTCTTAGCTCCTTTCATCCTTTGACATAAAAAAGTTTTGTGGGTTAGTTGTGTCCCATTTCTTTTATTTTCAATTTTACTGCGTAGCGAGCATCGTTGTAGGAGACAAGTTTTGTCTCCGGTTTATCCCTCGCGGATATTTTAGCACGAAGTAGTAGTAGTGAGGTGTATTATGCCAGAGAGGAAGCTGAAATTGTTCGAACAAACTCAGAGAAAAAAGAGGAGTAATCATTCTGAGGAAGTTCGTTAACTGATTTAGATATGATCTTGCGAAATAAAGGATATGACTCTATGAACGCAACGGATAGCTACCTTTTCCTACTTTCAAAAATATAGAATGAAAAATGTACATATACGAAATAGTTTGCTTCCTCCCTTCGTTAAGTCCCAAGCCTTAATCGTCCTCAGGGCTTGCAAAAAAAAGTGCAAGGATGAAGGAGATAATATCTCGGTTGGCAATCACACTGTCACACTTGCACTATGCACATGCCACACTTCCCCAAAGTTATCTTTCCAATCTGACAACTGTACAGTTGATAGTAATGTAATACGTGCTGACAAAAAATAGGAGCAGAAATTTTTACTGAACATGCTGAATACATCGATAGATTATTATGCACTATGTTCTCCCTGTTTTTTTTGTGAAACAAACGGAAGGTGAGTTAATCTTTGTTAAAATTTTCACGCTTTCCTCCCTCCCTTCTCATCCATCTTCTTCAAGCATTGACGCGTGCGACAACCACGACACATCCGACAATAACAACAACAACATTACCTATAGTGGGGTTAGGTTGCTTAAAGAAGCGCCTCCAACAAATACTGAAGGAGGAAAAATAAATGGCGCACGTGATGCAAAGGACAGGTATATACACTCTGATAAACCCAAAGAGGTATAAGCGCGTCGCGTGGTGTATAGTGTGAGGGAGACAAATAGTTTGAAGACGAAAGTTAACCCATTTCTCCTTTCTTTGTTGTTCCGAAATTTTTGGGGCGTGGATCATTCATTCTTTACATGCATGCTTCTATATCTTGATGTTCTTGTGGTTTTTAGTTGAGTGGAGTCCTGGGGAAAAGTTTGTACGGGAGAACACCAGTGGAATAGAAATTTTTGATCTCAAAAAGTTAGAGACTGTGGTAAGTGTAGTTTTCATTCTTATTAATTCAAGGGACAGAAATAAATTACAAGTATCATTTACAGTGTGGTACTTTGCACAAATCTTCGTCAGATGGAATTGAGGAGGCTCATCTCTTTCAATTCAGTACTTTCACTACCAATTAAATTGTTGTATCTGAGTTCCGATCTATTTGGAAATAAATCCGCAACAGCTATTCTCTTGGCGGAAGTATAGTAAAACTTAAGTCACTTTCACCACTATAAAAGATATATAATTTAAATACTCTGGAAAAATCAGGGATTAAGTTAATACATTAATGAAACCTTAATTTTCCGGGGTTATACTAAGTCATATTTGTAATTAATGCACCTTCATTGTCCCTCACGATTTGTTCGCATTTATTCTCCGTACTGCCCATCTCTCCACAGTTATGAAGGTCCTTCGAACTGCAATAAATATTCGAGTAGAAATGGGTATCTGAAGGTGCTTGTAATGCATTCTTACGATGATGTGTCGCGCTAGTCATGTGTCTTTCTGAAAGTCTGTATCAGTAAAGTCAGCAGCCTGAAGAGCTCTGGCTGGAATGAAACAGAAAAAGTAATGGAATTTTTTTTGTTATAGGTCAACTTTCTTAAGCCGGGCTGTCGTTACTTTTTCCGAATTGCGTTTGGAAACTTCCAAGGATATGGGAGATTTCAAAACTGCACACCATTCTCCGTCGTGCCCTCGTGTAAGTACAACAAAAACGTAACCAAAAATTGAAGTGAACTACATTATGTATGTTTTTGTTCATCACTTCTGAAAAAAAGGGAGAGAAAAAAATGAAAAACTCTCTAAATAGATATTTGTTTTATGCACTTCTCCCATGTTTCTTTTGGCTCATTAAAAAGGAATTACCAATATGAAAAATTACTTTGCGCGGAAAAAGTTTTAAGCACATCCTAAGAACTACTCTCTAACCTGAATTCATTCATAGTTTATTATGTTTCTAAGTTCTTGTTTTAAGAAAAGTGTTTTTTTCAAGAGAGTGTATTACTACAAATACACCGCCTCCGCGTCTTACGCGTGGGAAAGGCAGTATTTTGAACACATTAGTAAAGTTTGTTTTTTTTTACTTACTCTTCTCTTTAAAACACCCTGTAATATGCTCCTTAACTCATTTAATTTTTTTGCAGCCTGGAGGGATGTTCACGGTGCCAAACCTCGGTACACGGGAAAGGAACCTATTTTCGATGATATTCTCACTCAGTTGAAGGCAAACCTTTCCGACGCCTTCTGTGCGGAGCATGTGAGCTCGCTGAGCAAGGATGTGGCCAGTGCCAGCACTACTGGTCACTACAATCATCAGGCAAAAAAGGCTCAGAAAAAGTTGTCCATTAAGACTCTCTTCTCAACTCCCAAGTTCCAAAAGTCTTTTACAAGGTAAGTAAATGAAAAGAGAGAGACTGCACACGTAAGAACAGAACGTCGTAGGTTCCAGTAACATTGAATATTAGACAAGTTGTGGAAGACGTGCCAGGTGGGATAGCGTCCCGTGTTTTCTCTCTCCCCTTTCATAACATTTTTCTCTCTGGCAAGAGATGAGCATAAAGAAGACTAGAAAAGTTAACAAATTGACTGTGTATTTTTTCTCGTTACTTTGAAACTTTTTTTTCAAAGTTGTTTTTGTTCATCTCACTGATTTAAACTAGTTAGGGACTTTGGTAGTTACTTAAGAAGATGGTTATCCTGTGAGGAACAAGCTACAAAAAATAATAATGTAGACAGAGGAAAGAAAATTGTTATGTACCATCTGTGCCACCACGGCAGTTGAAGGAGAAGGACAACTTTTTTGTTATTTTCAAGAAATTAAAAAATGAGGACCAGCTACAGAGAAAAGTTGTTTTTGCATATTTGTGTTTTTGAAAAAAATGATAATAATAATAATGTGATTTTGTCTTTTTGTTGTTATCCACTTTTGCAGGGGATTTTTCCTAAGTTGTGTCATCTACTGTGAGAACAAGATATTAGTGACTTTAGATGACGTTCTTCCAGTTCTTGAAATTGATGAAAACTTTCCGGGTGCTGTTCATAAAGACTTCCACTGGCTGCTCAAGGTTTGTACATATATTCCATATAAACCACTTTCTCCTGACATAAGTAAATTTGTGCTTGAAGAAAATGGTATTAAATAAATTAGTCGTTTTCGTTCCTCCCTACCTTTCTCCTACCACGTTTCCGCTCGACCTGAAAGAGTTTTTTTTTCGGGGGGAAACGAAGCAGGTTGACTTTTTCGTTCATTTCGTTTTCGTGTGGCAGCTCTAATAAAAGCAAGTAATCGTTTTTTATGTTTCGACTTAATTTTTAATACTGTTTTTTTACCTTTACGAACATTTTCCATTGGAAGAGTAGTTCTTCCAGAAAAAAATAGTCTAACAGATCCATGCTCGACCGACGGACAGGTTTTTTTTCTCTTTCTCGTCGCGTTTGCTCATTCTAATAGTTTTTGTGTTCCGTTAAAAATGAATATGCACAGGTCTAAAAATAGCGTCTGCTTTTTTCTCTTCCCATTTTTATTGCGTGTGTTTAGGTCGCTTGCAATTGGGAAGATGTGAAATACCTGAAGCAAGAGATGGAGAAGCCTGCGAACGCCTCCACATTCCACACCAGACTTAAAATGCTTAATGCAATAATTTCAATGCAGGTGAGTTTTTCATGATGTGTTTTGTGTGAGATGTGACACAGATTAGCTTCTACCTGGAAGCAGCTTGTGTGGCGGAAGAGGTAGATATCGTGCAAGAGCATAATAATAATAAAATTGGATAAGGGAGGATAGACACAATACAATAGATAAAGAGTCAGCATGTATATCTTCTCCAGAAATACCGAGGTTTCACTCACGATTGTGGGACAGAATGAAGGTGTATGTATAATGTGTGATTCATCCTGCATGAAAAATGAAATAATGTCACGTCTAATTCCATTGTGAGCAATCGACCTTCCTGAAAATTGTCACTTTCCTCCTTCCTTCCTTTTTCTCTCCTTTTTCATATGATGTGGTTAGCGTAGAGCAGGATGTGCATTGTATATTATGTGATGTGGCTAAAGTAGTGTTTGCACTCTTCATTTCCTACACTATTGTTCTCTGTAATACATCCAGAACGTGTTCACCCCGGCATGCTCGGGGAAGGGACGGAAGGAGAAAAGTCAGAGAAAGTATGTGAGGAATGGCGAAGCATGTGTGCACCTTTTACACTTATAAATCATTCATAAGCAGCGTAGCAACTTATTGAATTTCCTCTGACTCACTCTCAGAGAAAAAGACATGTTGTAACATTGACTCAGGTGGACCTGACACAGTTTGAGTACCACTAGTTTTTTGTTTTGTTTGGTCTGCTTGATTGCTTGCATGGATGATAATCCGAATTTGTAGGTTTCCCTAATAAACACAATTACATTATATACTGACTGCAACAGAAAAAAGTACCTAGAATGATGTGGCAAATCTCATGGAACAGAGTATGAGGTGGCGAGGTAAATGTGGTTGCATTAAATGTTAGAAAGTTTGTGCAATAAAAAAGGAGATTTTCTTTCCACCAGAGAGGCAGTATGGCAGTTAATCGGCGATGGCATGAAAAAACAATCAAGTGTTTGGGAATTTCTAGGAATGAATTTGAATATTGTAAAATGCGTTCTCTTTTCTTGGCTAATGTAGAATACTCTTGGGATAGAGGATCTGGGTCGACTTTACTACAAAACTTTGAGAGATGACTCAAATAGCGTAGTGTTCATCAGTACAATCACCTACCTGAGAACAACGAAAGTTGTCTCGGCGTTGAATATACGGTGGACCCCTTTGTTCAAGCTGACGAACCGGAAGTTTCCCGATTCCACATGCGATATGCTCATGAGCACTATTAAGGTATGTGTAATAAATATACAGCTTCTATTGTATTATTCCTGGTATTTTATAGTCTTTTATTTGCAAAATGGTGCCATATGCAGACTCCCATTTAACCTCGATTGAATGTACATTAGTAATGAACCTAAGCAAGTTAACTTGGAGAAGGAGTTGGCAGCAACGGAGTAAATAAAATTTTGCTTTTGTGCTTGGTTGACTGGAAGAATTTAATGAAATTTCCGTAACACAGTTTTTGGGGGGAAGGGAAAGAAAGTGGCTTTTGTGTAGAGATGCATATTATTTATACGTGAGTTAATTTACGGGGCATTGTGCAAATTTTTTGTAGAACTTCCTCTTTTATAGGCATATTCATTTTCTTGAATTTACAGGAACAAATTTTGTACCATCAAGTTTCAAACATTCCGATGGGAAAAGGACTGTATTTAGGATACCTAAAACTGGCTAGCTCGGTGGATCTGTTGAAAATCATTGTTCCAACGAAATCACCCAACATGCTTCCTCACGTGAAAGTTCGGGATAATCCACATGTTTCGAGGTACATAAATGGGTCTATTTTTGGTAAAGTTTTATTGTAAAAAAAATACCTTTGTCTCTTTCCCGAAGGAGGAAAGCACTAAAAGTGTAAATTGTTGTTGAGCAAGAGTTTTTTTTATTGTGTCTAAGAAAGGACAAGATTTTTATGTGTTTTGTTTTCTCTGGCCTTTTTGTCGTAGCGAGGAGTGGTTTGCCCTTCAAAATCTTGTAAAGTCTAAATCCCTTGATCTCCTTGCCGTTGAGGCTAATGCGTGCGGTTCAAGTGAAAATGGGACGAAAAGTAAGACTGCTCCTGACTCGGAAAACGAGGGGTCAGATTCTCCCCGGTTTTCAGAGGCTCAAGAAATCTTTCGGAAAGAAGTG
>JAHZNF010002658.1:0-11306 GCA_027744215.1 Troglopedetes dispersus
AATGAAATGGAAAAGGGAATTTGGTGATACATGAGAATTGCCATTCGTGCATGTGTTTTATGTTTTATTTAATGGTACTTTAGCATACAAGAATGAACACTTTTTGTGAATAATTAATTACTGATTACATACACAAATTATGATGTTCTGTATAAACTCGATCTAGAAATAAATCTGTTGTTGTTTTATAAAGAAAAGAAAACAGAAAATCAATGTGCTGAAAGTGTCAGCGATTTAGAATACTGTAACATCGTCAGTAGAATAAAACTTCGAAAGGCAATGCTGACCAATAAGGCTACTAAATTAATTACGGCTCCTGCAACTGTGGCATCAGTCCATATATTGAATATCTCATAAAGAAAGATTCCACTACTACATATTATATGTGATAGGTAGATCAGACACCACGTAGAAAGACGTTGGTTCATTTCCTGTGTTAAATATAAAATGCGTTTTAGACAAATGTTTCATCAAAAAGTTGGATAGATTGAAACATCTCCAACTTGTCCAATTTTTGTGAACCTTTTTGAGAAGGTAGAACCCAACCCAGGCTAGAATCAACCGTGCGAACCGAATTAAGACATTTTCGATCACGTCTGCTGTATTCACTCCTTCAAAAATAATTATTATTTTTGATTATTATTAGAAACCTTATTTTGTTTCGTGTTCTCAGAAAAATATTCCTTACCTTACGTCATTCGCCATACAAAAGCATTTACAGTGGCATATGAATACACGTACCTTGGCTAAATCCGTGCTCAAGCTCTCCCGATAAATTATATAAGTTGAGGACCTGCAAGACCGGTAATTGGGTAACAAACCAAGATTTTAATTTCATTGATTTATTAATTTGTGAAATTCTGTGTCCTTTACGAATTCCATCATCAAATCCAAACTCGCGTAGGCCCGTTTATCTCTTTTGTAAAATTCGATGATGCGTTTGAATCCTTCCCCAACTGGCTCCAGTGCAGCTGCAGAATCAGCTTCGAATTCCAAGGGCTCCAGTTTATGTATGCATTTATAGGCTACATGCATTGGGTATGCGTAACGAATGACGTAGATAATCATTACGAGGATGATGACCAGAATCAATGCAATGGGGATCGAGTCACTCGTTCTGACAAGAGTATTTGTGTGCCATATAATTTCCGCTTCCCAGATAACCGCAAAAATGCCTTGCACAATTATCCATACTAGCAGGCAAAGTTTTAAACCCTGAAATTACAAATCTGTCTCAGATGCTTTTTAGAACCAGCTTGGCGAAAAAAATTGCCAGTGTATACCTTTGCAATTACTCCAAAGATCAGAAGAATAATATTCAAGGCAAGTTCCAGAAGGCGTAATGAAAAGTTCAAAGTAATCTGAGTCACTATCAAAATTTAACAGAATTTCTGTGATAATTTAAATGGTGACGAGAGTTGTTAAATAAAATTGGAAATTTAACTATTTACCTAATGTACTCGACTCCTCACTTCCACTTTCAGGCGTGAGCAATTTCACAAAGAGATCCAAAGTGTGTTGCGAAGTGGTAGTCTTAAAAAGCGTGAATGAATTAATTTTGTGAATAATAACGACATAATGAGTGCTTTTCAATAAACCAATATTCCAGGGTGTTATGTTATACAGAATAAGATATTTTTCAGGAGCAAACTTACCACAACAATAAACGCGGAAACAAGTAAGGCACTTCCTAACGGAAGTCCGAAAGTGAGATATGCTGGATTAATTCGCATGGTTTTTAGTTGGAGATATTGACTCTCACAAGCTTTTGCTAAAGACCTTTGTCATGTATGATTTCATGAATGTAAAAATGTAAACGAATCATGTTAATCTATGCATGCAATACAATCCTTACGGGAAGTTGGAATCAACATGAGTCATTAGAAGTAATTAACATAGCTCATGAGATTGCAGGTAATAATGAGCTACACAACTTCAACATGAATTTAAGAGTTGTCACGCTTTTCTGAAACTTCCAGTGATTGATCTTTAGTTTAATGTGTGTTCTTGAAAAGATTTTTTTGTTTTATAAACCTCCCCACATTACACATCTTTAACTCTTTACTGTTCCCTTTATTGCATTTTTTGTTCTAAAATTCTAAAATTTATGACTTTCGGTTAGTGTGCGTCTGTAGTTGTACATTTTCATCCTTCACTTCACACCTTCAATCAATCATCATATTATACAACAATCACAATTTAACAAACATTCCTTGACTAAAATGTAAAAAAAATGAGCCACAATAATAAAAATGTACATCAGATTTCTTTTGACACAACCAGAATTATAATGGCACTGTCTGACATCCACATCTATGCATGATTGATACATTTAACTGGCGAAAAGATATACTGATCTGATAGATTAGAATTTACAGTTATTTTACTTATTGAATAAACAGCCCACCTGCCCTTTAATAATTTTGTGAGAAAATAAAACTGTGCCATTCATACAAACATAAGTACCTTAGTGAGTTGTAATAGAAAAAAATTAACGCTCTCATCCCTCCACATATGACACATAAAATATATACTACACAACAGACGACCTTAATTACTTTTACATAAGTACATATTTTTAGCTGCAAATTAAAGTAACAAATACAATGTTTTTAGTCTTGAAACGACTTCTACATGCTCGTTAATGAATTCCATGATATTATTTAAAACCTGTACTGTACAAAGTATGTATCTATTCAAAAAGTACATTCAGCTAAGGATTTTTTCTAGTGTTAAGATTCCTTGTTCCTAAAAAGGTAATATAATATCTCAGAAAATTCTGTTAGTACAACAATACCTTCTTTTCAGCAATTGTATTTTTAAGTTCACACAACACGCTTTCGTCATCAGCAGCTACACCTCAAAAATATAACAACGTATTATTTATATTGTTGTGTCCCCTTAATTAAAATTATCATTGTCATTGCACAAAAGTCATAAATCAATCCTGTGACCACTTCTTGTGACATTTTTGTAGACGATGTTTTTTTGGTATCTTTCCCATTTTCGTTGTTTTATGACTGCTCTTCCACAAATGAGAAAGGATTTGAGTCATGCGGATAAGAATAAGAGAGGCAAACAAGGAACACGACGAATCTGAATGAGATGTTCACAGCAAAGAAGAAGAAGAAGCCGTAAGTCAAAGTATCATGCTCCACGAACCAATGAAAAGCCATGTAAAAGAAGATGATGAAGCTGGCAGCCAAAGGAGCGAGATACGCGTAGCACCAGTACTTCATCCATTTTTGCTTGCCCTAAAATATTAGAAACGATCATGTACAAAGGTAATGTGAAGATAAATAAAATGAAATTGCTTTCATTCATGAATGTTGACAAAAGGGAGTAGTACCATGTTAATGAAGACGATCCCGACTACAGCAATGATAAGGCGGATGGCTCGGATGTAATACTCTTCCACAATAAGTGCATCCGTGTCATCATCTATAAAAGAGATTGAGCGATATTAGCACATCAAATTAGCACATGACAGGTGCCAAATGGCATTGCTGATGTTTCCGAGAAGGAACATTTTCAAATCTCACTTTCATGTCCTGAGTAAAATCGATTAAACAAAACTGGCGGCAGCTTCCGGCTCAGGAAAAAGTACATGTTTAGAATCTAGAAAAGGAATAAACATACTAAATGTAGCTTGTAATCTTTTTCCGAGGAATGTCTTATGGTAGTTTTTGCACAATAATAAATGAGTCAGTGACGCAAGTAATGAGAAACAACATGTTTTAGTAAAACGAGGATGATGGTATCAACTTACAATTTCCGTCGTCAGTAATAGCCGTGCTCCGACAGCTGCATTTCTGGCAAAATACCTCCAAACGCAACCAAAACCTTTTCCAATAGGTTGAATTTCTTCAAAAAGCTTATCCCTGAGATGGGGCAAACACTGGATAGCAATAAACATGAGGTAAGCATAGAACAGCGTGTAGATCGTCACCGTGTAGAAGGCAGCCCAGATCGCGTTCACGTATTGTTCATCGTCTGTCATCAGAGAAAAGACGTGATGAATCCACACGATGCTCAATGTGACCACGCTGTAGGGAAGTCAATAATTTTAAATTAATAAGAGTGACTCAAATACAAATAAAATTCAATTAATCAAGGCAGTTAGTTACCTGACTGAAGTCATCACGATCCATGACACGAGAGTGATCCAATGACCCTGGAAAATTACAAGACATTTAGAGAACAAAATGTTACAAAGTTATCTCTACAGTCAAGAGCCATTCCAAAGTCGGCTTACCAGAAGAATTGTACCAATCCATAAGCAAGACACATCGGCTACAACTTGAAGAAAGAGAATTGTGTTCAGAAGCATCACTGTCCATGTATCTATAAACATAATACGAGTATGTATATTTAAAATCATTAAGTTAAAAATATTACAGATAATTTTCTATATGTATTTATTTTAGTCTTCCTCACTCAAAAAGTTCCACAATGGACCATTCCAATGAATTACAAACACGCTGACTACATCCATGTAAACCTCATAAGAACTGATTGTCTGCAAAAAATAACATTATGCATTTTTTAAATTTCCGTTTATTGTGTTATTTCATTTGTCCAATGAAGCACTCAAGCTGGTGCATTTTTGTCAAAGGACAAGTTGAAGTTGATGTGGCATGACCATGACTTACAGTTTCCACAATTGCACTTAAAATCAGTGCTACGCCCAGCGGCAAGCCAAACCTGGCGTACTCCATTTTCTTAAATATAACCGGCTTCATTTGAAACGAGTCTAGGAAATATCCTAAAAAGAGAACAAAGACGGAAGGAAGGAGGAAAGCTGTGCTTCAATGCCACAGAAATATGCGCAGCCAACTGGTCGAGTTCCACACGCTTCACATTCGCTTGCTCAAGTATCAATTACAAAGTCATTCTCGGCAGAACGGAAGTTTCACCATTACTCCAAACCTGTCCAAACTTGCAGAAACTTGATATAAAGTCCCTTTTACATCAAGCTCATTTCTTGAAGCGTTCCAAATAGTTTTCTGCAAACTACACCAATATATTTTCGTGAGAAAATATTACGTTGAAAAAAGATAAAGCACTACAGAAGCACTCTTGAGCTAATCACTTTGCACTTTTCAAGTATAGCAAGTACCAAACTACTTTTAGCAAGTCAGCACAACACAACACTCAACAACACTGCTGCGAGGGTATCCCAACAATTTTCTGTCTGACATCCAATTTTCTTTTCAATTGATCAAAATCAACTCGTCATCATGTTTCTTAAAATACGAATCACTCACGCTAAGCTCTCAAGCACATATGTATGTACCTCCACACTCAGTTGTCAGACTCTTTTTTTTTATCTAGCTTTAACCCAAATAAAGAAATGAACAACGACTCAAACGATGACTTCTTTGATCCCCTCAGATCCTTTCTGGACTGTGTCACTATTTTCTTCAATAAGTTTTCATGCGGATCCTTTTTTATTTGAATCGCGCAGTAGACTGTTTCTGTCAAGCCTTAATGGAAAATAATAAGTCACATACAACAAATATTATTATGCTCTTTTTGATGGTGATCCCTTGTTGATAAGATTGACTGATGATGACTAATCCCAGAAGATTGTTGGATTTGGTTTTCTTCGTGTTAGTTTTCAAAGTTTAATAATACAACATCCTTCCTTTCACAAAATTATTTTTTTAAAAGGAAACCTTGTCTCCTTTTCCGAATCTTTGAAAAATGGTTTAGTTGGCTGTTGACTGACGGTTGACTCCACGTGAACAAAGTTCAGGAGAACACAATTCTGCTTACAACTTTTGTCGCAGATACGAAAATACGAATATAGTTACCAAAAACTTGGTCCTACTGGAATTGGAATGGTGATGTGTTCTGTGGACCTGTCACCACGGTCAACCTTCAGAAATAAATGAGACAATTTTATTTAGTTTCTTTTTACACAAAAAAACATCCTTTATTAGCTATCCTTGTATACATATATGCTCCTTGCATTGTCGAAAGACTGTCAAACTCAGATGTGGATCACACTACTTCATGTCACTCGTTACTCGTTACAATTACTATAAATACCTCACGGAAGAATGCAACAATGCAACCCTTTATAATAATAATAAAAAAGAAGTGTGAATGAATATAGGTTTATACATTCATTCGGAGTAACACTGCATAGACTAAAAACAACCACCACTACTAGCAAGTAAGAATGTCATGGTTGTCACAAACAATTTCACTTGAAAAAAAAATGAACAAAGTTTCTTTTATTATTGTGTTCCCGTGAGTGGTGGGTGAGGTGGTGGAGTAGAAAGACAGAAAAACATGTCAACACAAAATGCAACTCTTTTTTAGGTACCTACTAAAAACATACAAAATGATGCACATTAATACTACGTGTGTGCATCACAATGAAAACTCTACTTTTCAACTTGTAAAAGGATGAGTTAGGACAAATTTCCTGGTTTTCTTCGGAATGAATAGAATGACTTCTATTTTTATTGGTGTTATCTTCGTATTCAAACTGTTCCATCTCGTATATCAATGGTGGCATTTTTTGCGACTAAGGAAGGTCTATTTTTGTCTTAATGCATGTGCCATTAAAAAACCATTGAAAAAACAACACTTCTAGAACTCGTCTTGTTACATTCCGATTCCCACACTGACACAACTCCGCAAGATGTATAGTTTTATTCTAATTACTATTCGATTCTTTTTGCCGCCAATGTTTACATGATCCACATTCTCGAAGGAAGATGTTACGTCTTCATTATTTGCATGTTCACACGAAATATTTTCTCAGGGAAAAAATATAAAACAGATGCACTATCTCACTTCCTTCATTTCTGAAAGGAAGAAAATGTAACAAAAATACTGTCTGATGTTTTGCAAAAAGTGGAATGTTTGGGCGGAACACTTTTGGAAGAACATCATTCACCCTTTTCATGTGCCAAAAAAAAGAAAAGAGCTACATGAAGCCATCACCGTGTGGCTACACAAGTTTTCTGAACTTAATTGTACATTAATTACTTGGAAGAGATGGGAGAAAAGGAAGGGTCAAATCGTGTACATTTCCTATCATGAGAAATGTGCCATGAATGCCTTTCATTGTATTTACCAGTCCAAACAGCATATTTTTCATAAAAGAATGTGTTCAAACTCTCAAAAATTCAGAAGCATACCAGAGTCTGGTATGCTGGTACTATAATGGTAACCAGACCATTCCAGTTTGAAGTTTGAGCCGTTAAGATCTCAAAATTAGGAAATGAAATAAACAAAATCATAATTGCTTCTCAACGATATTTTTTTACTTATGCTTGCAATATACTATGAATATTATGACTTGGGAAAATCGTTTAAGTTTTATAACAAGGTTACTTTACCACGTAAGAATCTCTGCGGATCTCTTTACCATATTGTTTATAGCATGAAATTGACGAGAATTGACAAGACAAGGACGTAGTTGGGTTTTAAGTTTCTTTTAGCTTTTAGTATTAAATATTACTCCTTTGATGACTGATGTTAAAATGGAAGATGCATACGTACTTTGAGAAAAAAATATAATATTTTGTCTACTTGTGACTGTAAACAGACTTTTAACCCTTCTTAAATGTAGATAAAATTGACACTTGAAATGATGATATTCTTGACACGAATTTTGCTGGAACAAGATTAAGACTGAATCACATGGAGTACCTTGAGCAACAAGCACTACCTCAATTTTTTTACTCTGATAAAAATTTTCATTAAGATGTTCTGTTTATGAAAACACGTATCGCATTTCTCACAAGCTTATCGTATAGCAGCTTTGTCGCATCTTTTTTTCTCCTCTCCGGTGGTGGTGCGACGTCACCAGCTTGCATGGGCTCAGGCTTTCAACGTGGCCACCTTTTTGCCCTCTAACAAGTTTTGCTGTCATTGTGCTGGACAGCTGAACATTTTTATGGAATGCCACTTTCATTTCCACCAACCACCACCACAACCGGAGACTATAGTATTTCACTCTCTTTTTTAACCCCTCTTCAATGCAAGTTCAAAAAACCAGATTTTTTTGCCACTACTATAATGGTATCACTGTACCACCAACCAACTCCTGGACAAACTAGTACAGGGTCGTAATTCTTGAGAGAGCAGACATGCATGTACCTAAAATGGAGTATCCACTCGAATGATCTCCTTTTCCTCTCTCTAATAATTTCGTGTATTCACACATGCGGGCTAAATCTTCAACTGTCAAATTCTATTCTTCCACCATATCACGTTGTTCAACAAAATTTGATGCTAAATACCAGCGGAAACCGTGCTTGTTGCCCACATGAATTTAAAATGCTTATCTGACTCGCTCTAGAATATTTATGTTTTATTAAAGAAAACTATTGACAAGCCACTCAAAAGCGTATAGTAATTTACCATAAAAGCCTTTTTTGGTTTCAATCTCAATAACTTATAATTTTTTCTACTCTTCACGCGACTTCAAA
Source organism: Troglopedetes dispersus (assembly GCA_027744215.1). NCBI lineage: Eukaryota > Metazoa > Arthropoda > Collembola > Entomobryomorpha > Paronellidae > Troglopedetes > Troglopedetes dispersus. The sequence continues at coordinate 8,454 of JAHZNF010002658.1, forward strand.
TATTGGCTCACTTCACTTCAAAACACACAAAAAAGAAATTGTCAGTAGAAAAATAATGAGCTTCCGCCTCTGTTTGCTTGAGTGACAATATTGTAAACCCACAAAACAATAACCGTCAAAGATACATCCAAGTGGATCCACTGATTAAAAAGAGATCACAATCAAGTTATCGACAAGATTTTTCTGCCTACACATCAGCAAAAAAAACGAAACTATTATGCAACCAGTGACGCTCAAGTGGGTAGATCGCCACATGGTACCGATACAAAAAAAAATAATTTCACTGCATCCTATTACCTTTTTTTATTCTCTCTTTCCTTCACAGAGTAGAGATAATAATGAACATGTTTTACAACCGTTTGCCTTTTCATTAAGATACGTGTCGTTTGTCAGTCATCAACTTTTACGCACACACAACTTGCTTGACATTTTAACTGTTGTTTTAATTTTTTTACATTGCATTGTACACACGTATCGTTTGTGTACATGCGCCGTGTCGTTTTTTTTTACTGATTAGAAATGCAATATAACATCCGTTTGTTACCTTTAAGCAAACAAGTGAGAGGATCTCACTGATGAGAAAAAAAAGAGGAAACCAGATTTGTCAAAAAAAAGACATCACCAACCACACCACAAAACACTTCGAAGAAGACGAAGAGGTCTGCTTACTACTTTCTTACTTTCTTACAAGAAACATGCGTGAATGTGCGCCACCACCAACTGCAATTTTACTACTACTGACTAATGATAAGATCCACTTGTTTCGCTTGTTGCTGCTGCTGCTGCTTCCTTCATTTTTTTATATGGATTTTTCTTGCCTGATTGTGCGAACATATTGCCGAATCCTCTGAGGAGTATCTTTTTTTACGAAGAGATCCATACCTATACATATTTGAACATTTTGTGTACATGTGCTCTTATATTTGCGAAAGAAGGGATAGACTAACATCCTTTTTTTGCATTTTGTGTACCACTCCGTAAAAGAAAAAAACAAGTGTACACACTTGTGAAATTGGTTTGACTTTTTGAGAGCTGAGGGAAGCCGCTATCATATGCATATAAATATATTAAAAGTGGTTATGTGCTTGCTACATTTTTTCTACACTGGTTAAGAAGAAGATGATTACGAAGAAAATGATAGTTGTAAAAAAAGTGAAGAAGTCACAAAAATGGGAGAGAGAGAAAAAACGTCTCTTTAAAACTTGTTCTTGCCTTAAAAAAATGTGTGTGTGGTAGGATTGTGCATCTGCAAACACGCATTGTACACGTATGAAAAGTATGCTGAATGTAGACGGTGTGTGGTGGTGGTGTTGGTGTTCATCAGGCTTTGATAAGCTAGCTTATTTTTTTTTACATAACAGGCTTGTTAGAAGGAAAAATGGAGGATGAAGATTCATAAAAAAACGTGCATACCTAGGTATACGTACTTAGTGGATCTATTCAAAATAATTGCATGCTTTCATGTAGACATTTATGAATTAAGCGAGGAAAAAAATTGGAATTGGAACTTAGCCCAAACGAGACAGTGAAATAAAAATGTGTTACATATATACAACGACTTAGGAGAACGTGAACTGATAAGAAGACACACTCTGTAATGCATCGGCGAAATACGTGAGAAGGTAAATAAAGATGGTCCTCATGATGCGCTGCAGCTGAAAAACTATAAGTTCCTTTTTTAATCATTCACTTTTCTTCGTCATGTCATCAGCATCAATTAACTGGTCTATTGTTGTAGCCTGCTGTCCTTTCCACGAAGAGATGTAGTGATGTGAGGAAGAAGAAGACAAGTTGAAAATTGCAATGCGGAATACTCAAAGAGTATGTAAGACAAGGAAAAAGATGAAAATCATGGCGAGACAAAAAAGTGAATATTATTTATAAGATATCAGTAGGTAGTAGAGTCTCAATTGATAGAATTTTTCATTTTCGATTCTTCACTTGTTCACTTCCATACAATATAAAGTGTAAATAAGTATACCCAGCATTGTACTTAATCTCCACCTATGCATGCACTAAAAAATTGACCACATACGTCTGATTTTACGATAAGATTAATACAATATGAATTGTGCTCAGATCTTGCATGTAATGTACCTATTGAAAATTTGCTCACTTTTTATTATTTCCCTGCTGGTGTTAGTCGATCGACCAGTTTTTGTCAGGCTATTATTATCAACTTTGTATGCTGCCTTTAACAAGAAACATGGATTCATGCCACTGCTTGTGATACGCTTGTTAGTAGAAGAACTTTTGCCGTATGGAAATCAAACGAGAATGAAATAAAAGATCAAAATGGTTGGTTGCAAAAAAAGTCATCTTTGTTGTCCGCAGGACTCTTGGATGAATGAAATGAAGTGTCTGAAAATCTTAAACCTATTGTTTTCTGCTCTTTTTTTGGCGAATTTATTACTGACTTAAGAAACGATATAAAGTTATGGTGGACTATCAAATAAAACTTTTGTTTGAGTGATGGAAAAGGAATAATATAATGTACAATTTTTGTGTATTTATGTGTCCTGGGGAGTAGCATGATGCCTTTTGGATTATTGTACACATGATCATGTCATAATATTTGTCATGTTTGCGAATCGCCACACCGCAGGATCGGTGTGTGCATGCACGGAAAATTAATAGTAATGATTTGTGAAATAAAGCGTAATGGCCATCCTAATAAACCTAACGCGTCAAAGGTGCAATACTGACAGCATTTGATAAGGTAAGTTGCGTACGAAGAACAGACATAGCAATCTTACTTTCGACTTCACGCACGATTAGGATCGACATCTTTAATGTGGACAGGCATGAGTAAATCAGGTAATCATGCATAATATTCTATGTCTTATCGGTCCG
>JAHZNF010002659.1:0-16891 GCA_027744215.1 Troglopedetes dispersus
TTCTCTACAAGATTATTGAGGCGAAAAATAGATAAAGTGTGTACTTGTGTCCAATTCTCGTTTGGATCCAACGAACCACACAAAATATGGCTGATATGACCCCAGAGGAAATTTCCTACGAGAAGTGAATAAATATCGCATGTGAATTAATCGACCAGGATTTAGGAGACAATCATATTTTATTGGAATGTTGAACAAAGTGGAGGAAACGGTGATATGGAACATAATAGACTCTTTTTTTGTTGTGTGGATGCCCAAGGTTCAGGGAACCCTGAATGTTTGGCTTTTGTATTTTTTATTGTGTCCGATGATGAGAGAAATAAAATACCCACAGGAGTTTAAATGAGCGGATAATTTTTTATTCATTCACGTAGGATAAATTAGTATTCAAAGTGGGAACTTCTAATAATGTCTGAAATGAACACACTGAAAATTGTTTTGGAACTTGGTAAAGACAGAATTATGGATGAATGTGGTTTAAGTGTGTATTTACTCACAGAGGAGAATATAATAACTTCTGAGTTGTAAACATGCAAGGATATGACCTTGATAAATGTGCACACTGTGTTATTATATGATAAAGGAAAAGATCGTTAGTTTAAATTGAAAAAAAACTTTGTTTTCAGTTTAATAAAACAAGCGAGATATAAGAATGAAATTGAAAAAAGAGAAGAAGTTCATCCGCAACAACAGTCTCTGAGCTGTGGGCCAAGCCAAGTACAATTGGCGAATCTGTCAAAAAGTGCACACAGAAGAAAAAAAGTGAGCAGAACAGGCATACCAATTTTTTCAACACGGTTATCATCATCACCATCATCATCATCATGTTAACCTAGGCTCAGAAAGATGTTTCTGAAAGAGGCTGTTTTCCTCTCTAAAATAATAATTATTGTTGCTCCTTCCAATTTTTCTTCGTCTTCTCTTCTCCATTCAATATTTTTTGCTGCAGTGTTCTTTTTTGTTGATGGCAGGAAATGGCATGCATGGCTATTATTTACATAGGTTAGTAAATAGCGACCTTTGTCTTTTTATTTTGTTTTCTTCAAAATGAAATAGTAAATAAAAAAATAGTTCTCCGATTGGGTTTTGGCTGTGATTCAGGAAGTGCTTGGAATTCACACACGCCAGAGAAAAGAGCATCTGGGATTACCAAATAGAAAAAGCACGCGCACTTGCCCATTTCCATTTTGTGATGAATGGAAGCTGTCCGAATGCTTTATAACTTTTTTCTTGCATGTCTTTGAAAAGTGGTGTTCAGGTTTACAAGGATTGCATGGACACTTATCTTCTAAATTATTATTGGACAATAAGAAACAAAAGTGGAGGATGAAACAATAAAATACCCTTCTTTAAAAATATATTCGCAGGGAAGAGATTTTTTTTGCAAAACTGTGAAGGAGCACAAAAACAAACAATGCAAAAAAAATACCAGGAGTGCCAAGCGTCACAAAATTTCAATGAGTTTATGTGCACGCATGGCCTTCTACAGCTTCCGTTGGAATTTTGACATGATCAGAAGCCACTCGAACCATAACCGATTCGAAAGAAAATCGCAGACCCCGCCCAACTGCTCACAAGAATGACAAAATAATAAAGTGGAACTTTTAAGAAAAATGAAGCAGGAATAGGCCAGTTAAGAAGCGATTACATGTTTATGACGAATTATAAAAAATGGCAATATGTCACAGATTTCACACTCACACATATGGTGGATCTTGAAATGGCACACGGTTACAACAATAATAATTTTCTTGAAGGAGAATTGCTGTGCGAATTTAATGACCACTTAAAAATAAATGTGGTGAACACTTGACATCATTTAACATCCAACAAATTGCAAGAGTTTGTCTTGTAACTCTTCTCTGCTCCTGTGACGTCCGTCGAACACACTGATTCAGTTTACATATATTATGTGTGCAGAAAAGAAATCAGAATGGCCCCATTGAGGTTATCATTTCACATGTGATACTTCTGGGTTTACTATATTTTTTGTGAATGATTGGATATTGGTACGTTATGACACTTGTAAAATTCGTCACGCTTAATTTACTTGTCGCAGAGCAAGTTAATGTGATGAAAATTACCATAATACAAATGTGAGCTGTCCTCAACACAGACTCAAAGCCAAGTTCAGTTTTTTTACATAGTTTAATAATAGATGCACATACATTCATGTTACGCAGCTTTAATAGACACGAGTAAAAAAAGGCAAAGATTATGTGATGCAGTTTGAGGATAGAATCGTTTCTTTCGATGATCCTTTTTTTAAAGTTTTTGGTTGATGTACCAAAAAGTGCAGCAGCTACTTGCAACCGTCTTCTATGCTAACGACATAAACAATGCGTGTCGTTGTTGAAGACCAAAAGAAAAAAAAAACTTGTCACACATTTTTTACTTGTTTTTTTTAAAATGACAATGAGTTAACCCAAAGATGCTGATTTTTATACCACGTGCATTTAACTGATACCTTGATACAATGCTATTTAGAATATTTGGTTGTGAAACAAGACAAGGTTGTTTGTTGTGGACAAAATTACTGAATGATCCTTGTTTGATTTTTCTGTTTCAAGTTGCATCATTATCACTAGGTAAACAACGTGTTTTGCGAACGATTAATGGCTTCCGAGAGGTTGATAATGTCGGATTGGTATTTCAAATGGGAAATCATTATAATCGGGAAGCACATATTCTAATGAGCGATAATAACTGCTTCGTTGGGTCTGCCGCGCCAGCCACGTTTTCAGAAGCATACCAGCATTTTGTGAAGGACGTTTGGATGCATAGTTGTGACATTGGAGGTTTGAAAATTTTCGCTTTGACGATATTTGAGGTACTAATGGGAAATCAAAAGAATGGAGTGTGCAACAACTGTGAACTCACTCTTCGGTAGAAATGGAATGTGACAATTTATTGAAGTGCACAACAGCTTCAAGGTATTTTGTAGCTCTTGCTGCTGCACTTCATTAATAGCGTGGAAAAAAACATAGCGCATCCATTGAACTTGACATTGGAAGCAGTCGGTCGTCCTGTCGGCATAAATATTTTCGAAACATGTAATTGAAGAAAAATTGGTTTTTGTGTGTGCACAGAGGAGTCTGCTCATTTTATTGAATTTGGTGGTTTCGTAATTTCCGCATATTGAACGTCGCAAAAGCAGTTATAAAAATTATTGAACACGAGTCGAAAAATTAATGATCAGTAGTAATGAGTATTGTCTTGAGAAATTCTGTTCCGATAAGAGTTCGACAACAAATTTATCACTCAGTAGCGTACATAGCTGGAGTTTGTTGAAATGTGGTGGTGATTTCGGTTGTTTACAGGAATCTGATACGCAAAAAGCGTAACTTCGTATGAATCAATATTGTCTTACGCTCAACTGGCTCTTGACATTATAGGGCATCTATTTTTACCTAATTCCTCTCTGTTTTCTGTCTTTCAATAGTGTACGCAATTCTAAACCAAAGCTCTGCCGTTTCAACGTATGACTAACTTTATTACCTAGATTATCTCACAATGCCCCTTTACCACAATTGTTGTCATATTTTTAAATTGAATGACTCGGGAACTTTTGATTCTTCGAACCTTCACAAACATTTAAATGGAATTGTTAAGTACGACAGGGCCACAGTACTTTCATGGAAATACCCAGGAAATACGCTACCAAAAATCGTGGTCTCTTTCCGACTACAAAAAAATGTTTGTAAAAAAACCTCAAAATTAAAATTAAAATCTTATCCTCTAAAAAACCAAAAACAATGTCTAATTTAAAACCTCAAATCTTATTCGTATTGTCTTTTGATGGAAAAGCACTTCAGAGTTTCAGAGCCGTTTTATAGTGAGGTAGAGTCACGCTTATTTTTAGCGTGTCTTGTTTCTTCTCAAGACCATCTCTCTTTTTTTACGTGTTTATTTGCTAAAATGACAAACGACCGTATATTTATCTACCACTTTTTTATAAAAGGAAAATTGTGTGTAGTTTAGAATTAGCGAGGAAAAAAATATTAACGACAGGCACAGACTAATTGTTGAAGCGGGAAATTCCATTTTATTTGAACAAATTGATTTACATTTAAAAACAAAAAAAAAATGTTTCGCTATGTTTTCAAAGCCTTCACAGAGATTACAAAAATACACGATGAGAGTATTATGACAATCACGATGAAATGTAGGAGATACTTTTGCAAAAAAAATACGAAAGACAAGATGAAGAGATAAAGTGAAGGAGTTTAATATGAAAACCAGGGTTTATTTCGTTTTTGTTTACATTTTCCAAGAAGCAAAAAAAAATAAGTTGCTTCTGCATTGCATCCCACCAAAAACCTCCCAAAAAAAACTCGAAACGGAGGGTTACACAACAAGACACAAATTAATTACGAGGAAACATTTTTCGAAGTGCAGACCGGATGTTGACCTTATTGTTGATTTCATTATTTCTCTTTTTTTATCATCTTCTGTGTTTACATACATAGTTTTTTTTATATATATTTTTGTGCAGATTTGCAAACTTTATGTACCATGTGTGTGTATGTGTGAAGGGGATAATGTAAATAGTAGTAAAGTTCATGATGCGTACATAAATCCCTGATGTCAAAAGATGTAATGCGTTTTTGCATTTCTCATTGACACAAGCTACTTTTTTAATATAAAAGTTGGTTCAACCAAGAAAAAAAAGGTTCGTATAATTTATCCCCTCCAAAATTGGTGATGCCGTGTTGACGAGATGGGTGTAGCGGAGAAACGCATGTTTTTAATTCTGCTTCATTTTGTGTAGAAAATACCAGTACTGCACACACGACGAAACAGGTATCCCCTCCAAAATTGGTGATGCCGTGTTGACGAGATGGGTGTAGCGGAGAAACGCATGTTTTTAATTCTGCTTCATTTTGTGTAGAAAATACCAGTACTGCACACACGACGAAACTTCTTATCTGACTCATTAAAGTGCTCCTGTTGCACATTATTTTTGTTTTGAAGCTGACTGGTTTAAGCTTACACGATGACATGAGTGAGTGACACTTGGATTGTAACTTATCTCCACATTTTCACCGTATTTTTCTCCTTTTCGTCGCAATTTCTATTTTCTCGAATGGGAACCCCGTTCTGTCTAACTACACTGCTCCAGGTTTATGGGTTTGTGATGTAGTTTAGTGGTTCGTTTACACGCCTATTAACACGCTAATGTCCCGTCTCTCTTGGGAAAAGGTCGTTGTCCAGTTTATTACAGGGGAAACGACATGTCAGGTATGCGTATTTACACGAGAGAGAGAGAGATGTATATTTGTGCATCAGAAAATATGTGTTTATTTATCCACATTTGTCTGCTGTTGTTGTGTGCAGCTTCAAAATTTGTTTCACTGGGTGAAAACAAAGCAAGTGAAGCGTATTTCGAAGAGCTGACTTTACCAAGAAGTAGAGGAATGTGGAAGTGAATCAGGAAGATTTTGTGGCTATTGACTTCCTTTGTTTTTCTTCCGATCTTTTAAGCCTCCATTCAATTGACACTCCTACAAGTTTAATTACCTAATAAAAAAAGATAAGGCTTTAGAGTGAACAGAACCAATTTACTTTTTTACTGCTTGTTTGATGGCGTATTTAATAATGTACAAATGAACTCGTTTACGTACGATCCTAAAAACATAAAGACACAACATCGATAACCATCTCCCCTTCCCTGCACAAATAATTCGAGGTGGACACATTTGTCACTATTTTAACAATAAGATTTAGGACAAAAATAGATTTTATATAGATCATAGTCTTGCTCATCGCTACTTTTGTTGCCCCATTGAATTATAGGAGGTGCTCTGAATGCCCCGATAATTAATTTTTTCACACTCATCATAATTTATTGTCAGAGTTTTATCATCTCGAAAAAATTAGGTGGACGTAACCGAATGATAATGAAATCGGTGGGACAGCTCCAAACAACTGCATGTGGGTACGCTGGCATTTGGGTTGCGTCCTTGGGGCAACTCACGAGCGTGTAAAATATTATTATGGCTACTTATCATTTGTAGTAGTGATATGGTGATTGGTGGCATGTATCCAAATGGAACATCATATTTCACGGTGCATGCATTTCTATTAAGCACAATAAAGGTTAACCTGCCCGAAAAAATAAATTGGTCCGGTCATTAATATTTTTCGCTAATCAGCAACAGGAATAACACAAGATCGAGTACAGCGTTCCCACTCGCAAAAGGAACACCCATTTAATCCAAGGTTGAGCAATACAAATTACAATGACACCAAATAAAAATATGTAACCTCAATGGTGTCATTAGTGAGAATAGGATTCCTATTTTTAATCAGACTATTTTTATTCCGGTGTATTCTCAGGCATCACATAAAATTGAATGGGAACAAATGAGGAATGTGTTCTACTTATAAAAAAAATCAGGAGTGATACTCCAGAAATGTTGATGGCGCCAAATGAGCCTTCCTGTGTGGGATTATCATCAAATCATTGTATTAAATGAGTAGACTTTTGTGTGACTTGAGGCGCCAGACCGATATTGTAATGTCATTTCGTCACAAACCTTTTCAACAAGATGAGCCACACAGGATGTCCTCATCGGTACACAAGTCACGAAAAGTGTGAAAATTATTAGACTTGGTAAATAAAGATTATTGGGCTTATTTGTCAGCAACCGGAAATCGATATTGAGAAATGAAATTCATTTCATAACATTTGAGTCTGAAATTTTCGCATATTGTCAATTTGTTGATTTAAGCAGCGCCACCGCTGGTGTTATCTGGGCTCTGCTGGGTACATTCATTGAAATAAGCAAATGTATCCTTCACTATAAAAGCCATGACCTTGCCATTGAAGCGCACATTGCGAATACAACGCCGACTCCTCCACTTCCGTGTGTGATAATCCTAGTGTGAAAAAAATACGTTGAAGTCATTATTTAAAAAAAACCAGTCTTTCCAGATGCTTCAATCAGAGAAAAATAAAAGGAAAATTGTTGTGTTTGAAGCTTGTTATATTATAAACTGGTGATAATGCATGGAAATTAAGATATATAAAACGTGGTTGGGTATCAGGCGAAGATAAGGCAATATTATTTTTTTATTCTCTAATGAACTATATAAGAAGGCGTCTCATTTTTTGTCAAGGTGGTGGAAGTGAATTATCGGCAGTCATGTTTGTTAAAAGGAAGTATGACACGTTGTTGGTTTTCTTGTCGCTCAACCTGTCACGGGCTTTCCTTTCGCCGTAAAGCGGAAAATTTTTTGAGATGAGGGCGGCAGTAGATCTTCACGAGGAAATTCCTTTAGGAGGAATTAATATCATTGACGTGACGTTAGAACCAATCCCCTCCTTATGGTATTTTTTACTATCAAAATAATCATTCGCATATTTCATGAAAGAGAGATGTTATTTTTAGAATTGGCAAATTATTTTTAGAATCATAACCCACAGCGCTCCTTAGTTTGTCTGTTGTAAATACAATGCGCAGTAGTGTCTGTTTGGTAATAGGAAATCATTGATCCGTATCCGAGCCCGTCGTCATCATAAGTTTTGAAGCAAGTTTTTATTATTTGTGGAGGGATCACTGCAGAAAAATATTTTTCTGTTTTTGTATGTAATAACCCCAGGGCTACTGATGTTCATTGACCAGCCAATATGTATTTCGTGGAAAAGGAACGTGGTTTGCATTATTCAATGTTGTAGTTTAGAAAACAACGGTTTTCTCGTTGTATAACCACACTCATGCCAGAGATACTCTCATGCGCACAATTTCATGGACGAATATTTGTCCCACCTCTGGAATGTAAGACGTAAAATTGAACTTCCAGATAGCAGGTTATTATCTTCACTCAAATGACTAACATTAAGGTGTCCAATGGGCTTCTAATTAGCTCACAAATGATTATGTCATTTATCGTCCAACTAGTTAGGTGATGTAGTTAAAGAACGTTAACGAATTTGACGTCACGTGCACAAAGATTGAATTACTTGACATTATTTTCTAAAAAAAAGTCACAAGTTCGTTAGCAATTATCGCAGTTATTGGTGTAATTTGTACCACCGTGTAAAGCAAACATGTGCAGTCCACTGACGTCAGAAAAAAAGATACTACAAACCTGAAACACACTTTTTAATATGACTTGTCGGATTAACCTTTACATATTTACTGACCCTATAAAAAGCACCTTTGTTTTTATTATGTAACCTAACAATACAAAGTTCGTGCAGATAAGTGTGCTATAGAGGTTTGGGGATTTGCAAGAAAGAGCAAGAAATATGTTTATCTTGTAGATTAAACTGGACCGCCTTGGTGCAATAAAAAAATGCAATCTTAATGTCGAAAAGCAACCCGGTTTTCCTTGTTGAATGGCAAGGAACAAGAAGTGAAAATTTTCAAATGACACTGTTCAAAATGGTCATTAGATTAAATTATATATGTACATGCCTCCAAAAATGTATGAGCAGAAGTTGTTCTCATTATAGATATTATCCGGTCAGCCTCTGCAGATTTCTGCCTTTGTTTTTTTAGCACGCACAGTTTCCAAAGCATACTTTTAGTACTATGTATTCAATCATAATAAACATTTCCATTAGTAATCTGGAAGAATTTTTACTGAACTTAATGGACTCCTCTGGTCTCCTGAAATAATGATGAAAAATGGAAAGCTTACACCCGCAAAAAATATTCTATGCCAGAGACGCTCCAAAAAAGACGCATCTGTTAATCTCGTGAAGTCGTGAAGAATTCGAGCCACCCATTATCATATCTGGTTCTCACCGGAGAGCAGCTTAGTGTCTATTTTTTCAAGCCAGTGTCCAGAAATCCCCCACACTTTGCAATTGTGACAATGAATTACCCATTCATTTACTTTACTCACAGATGACGTCTCCTCCACGACCACTAATTCATTCTAGCTAGAGGTACCTGTCCCCCTTCTACTCGGTAAGATGCAAATTTATTACTACTAATTATATTAATACACAACTTCTGCAACAAAAGTGTATATCTTGTGGACATGGAAAGGCAATTTTGGAGATGATGACACCTTCACGGTTTATTTAAAAGCATTTATTTACCTGAGACAAGCAAGCAACTACTGAGAAATTGTCCTCGTTCTCCGAAACGAGCAAAAAATCCGATGGGATTTCTCCGTCATCATGAGATGGTGAAAAAAATCAAAGCCAATTTACAACTGAAGCCACTTCAATCAAAAAGATCTTTCTAATAAAAAGTATTCAAGTTGTATGCATGAAGGTAAGACTGAATGACGTCAATGAAATCCCACTACTTTTGCCGCACTGTAGCCAATCATCCTGACATAAAAGTAAAAGATGAGCATGGAACAAAATGGATTATTATGGAGACAATGATGGTGCATGATGATGATGATGTGTTGCTTTTTTAAAAATCGACAAGAGTTGCCAGCAGAAAAATGCATTCTACAGACGTGTAATCACGTCGTACGATAAAACAAGAGAGCTCATCTATTGTTAGGTACGGTCAACAACGGTGATGCACAATCATAGCTTGTGGTCAAAAACAGCCTACAGCAATAATATGCTCTTCTTCGTGTTTCAATTTGCGTGCGCATGCATATTGGTAGCTCCATTTTTCGAGAGATTGATGTTTTGCACGCTCATTTTGTTATTTTTTAGAAGTGTGATAACAAGGCACTTTCGGTCTGCTAATGATTCGCTTCGACTGTTGGACTGTTGTTTTTTTATGTGCATAAAAAGTTCTGGAAAAATAGCTTGCTTGGTCAAACGAACCCACAAACTGCTAATATTATTATTGCAACAGGTTTGGTCCAGGGCTGGTCCAACCAAAGCTTAGGATTTTTAAGGAATTCCTGGAAGACTGGGAAAATTACGTAGACCAGAACTGCGGAATTTTTGCAGTTTATATTTTGCAAACGATTCTTATGTTATTCAACCGCGTTCAAGGACAAATCCCACCATAAAAAATGAGTTGCAAAAAATATTGAAATTGTGTCTGGTAATTTTAATCTGGACTAACGGCATAATCTAGAGATTTTTATTGTTACAAAAATGGAAGAACTTGTAAAACGTGGAATATAATATTTTTAGCGAGCCAAAATTATGGCTGCTGGATTATGTGTTACAAGAATCCAAAAAACTGGTATTACTGGAGGCAACGAGGTATGAAGATAAGCCCGTGAGACTATTCTTTATTGTCTGCTCACCCAAGAATTATAACCAAATCTCAAAGAAAAATACGAAAGATTATGCAAGTCGACATGGTGTTGCTCATAAAGCGTTTCAATCCTGACCTTATCTTATCATTTTTAGCCCACTTCTGCGAAAAAAACGTGCTTCAATTTCTAAGCATAACTTCAAACCTTGTAAGATTCTGCTAGCGAATAAATTATGCATATTATGTAAAAAAGAATCACCCATGTGTCAAATAAATTCAAGTGCTTTGTAATTTTCATTTCCGTTTTTTCCTCTTGGGGAATTCTGACTCAGTCATTTCATTACTACTGACACCATAATTCAGGTCTCGCACAACTTTTTGTCACCTTTGAGCCCTCGTCGCTGACAGAAGCTTGCATAATAATAGTAATAGTAGAAATTTCAAATTTCACTCTTTAATGCTTTGCATTTTTATCTTTTTATTACTTAACATCTTGTGACACGACACCTGTCTCCTCAAAGACGACATGAAAGAACAAAGCATGAGTCGCGATTAAAAACAAAATGTTGACCCCAGAGCTGAAAAGAAAACATGCATGGCCTTTTGTATTTTAATACTAACCTGTAATTGCAGCACAGTTAATGTATGCAAACAAAAACTATTAAAATAGAATTGTGAAATATGAGAGGTTTATGCACATGTAGCACGTATGCTGAATGCATGCTGTGATTAGGAGGGACATGATAAGTCAACATGGAAAAACATTTCTTGGTAAAACGTGCTACTGTGTAGGCCAATCCTGCGCCTAAACAAATACCAGCTAAATAAATGAATGACCATCATCATCCTCATGATTATTATATCATACCTGCTTGTATTTGAATTCTTTTTGGGTACACATGATAACATACTTGAACAAAGTACATACATTGCTGTGAGTACTACCACTTATTTCTCAGCTCTGTAAACTTGAATTCTCGTGAAGTTTTAACTTGAGCACGCACCTTGTAAGATACTTTGTTTTGTTGGCGAAGCAGTCCATGGAGAATGATAATGATAATCATATGCTTACATACCTTTCATTTTTTTGCCTGTCATTATAAGACTGAAAACGTGTCAGTCAAACAAAAAAAAAGAGAACAAAGCGGAGCTTGTCTGAAGATGCGTCCAGTTGTCTTTCGGTTGTACTTGGGTGAATACCTCTCGCGAGAAATTGTTGCAACCGAGCAACTTCTTCGAATTCATTACCGTGTGGCCTAGTTTGTTCTTCTTGCAATCTAATCTGCCGCATTTGACTCCATATTAAGCATGGGGTTATCCAAGCGGAACAATTTTGCGTGCTTCCTGGCTTTAATTTTTTGTGGGGTTGCTTCCGGTGCAGAAAATGCACGGCAAAGGGAAGTGTTGGAGGCGACAGGGAGAGTGATTGTGGAGTGGGAAGTGAACTTTGAGGAGAAGATGATACTCTTCGATGTCACTGCGGAGACCACGGGATTTGTGGGATTTGGCCTGAGTCCGTCGGGGGGCATGACTGGGAGTGACATCGTCATTGGTGGCATTTATCCAAATGGAACTTCGTATTTCAAAGTAAAAATAAAATAATAGATACATACCTACCTATCAATAACAATCATTAGTGGTATTAATACCGCGCGTCCAAAATAATTATGAAGAGATGTTCGTCTGTAACAACGTACATATGTGTATTTACGTGTACAAAAAGAAAATAAACAGGGAGCAGGCAAGGTTCCCATTAATAATCAAAATGAATGCAATTGAATAATGATATGATAGGATGTAGCTGAGAGTGGTGGGATGGGATACGAAATAAAATATCAAAGTGATAAGATTATGTCACAATATTCTAGTAATTTATGGTGGCCAATTAAGCTCAACGGAGGAAAAACAAAGTTGTGCATTCATTCAGTAGCAAGTCTTTTCTATCTTATTCATTGTCTATGTCATGACCGTCGTCTTGAATCGGTGGAGCAGAATGTAATTATTTTTTATTTTGTTGGGGAGCAAAATGTTGAACAGCCAACATTTTGCAAGTCTAGTAAAAGCAGGTGCAGAATGCAGTAAAGAAGGGAAAGCTGCACAAATAAAATAAAAAGACTTATAAATTAAAGAGTTAGGATTTCCTTCATTTCAATTTTCTATTCAATGTAAATTATTGTAGTCAGCACGAGCTATGCAGGCGATAAAATGTGGCATCAGTGGGCAGGATTTGATAGGGGATGTTTTCGCAACATTTTATTGGATTATGCAAGATCATGGTCTCAACAAAAAAGTATTAATCCGACTCATGCTCCAAATCAAAATGTGAGACGAAAATATTTTTTTGCAGACATAAAAATTGAGCTGTTCAAGGGCTTGCTCAGAATTGAAGCATGTCACATTATATTTCGAACTCCTGCAATGGATTTATTCGACACTTCTTGGAATTGTTTCTTTCCTTCACTGTCACTTTTCAATATAGATTTGTACGAAATCAAAACCAGATGCACAAAGGAAGATCGCGAATATCTTGTAGTCTTCAGACTGTGTCAAGCCATTACATGAACAAAATTACAAAATTCCTGGGTCACAGTCCACTTAAGACCCTGAAAATCATCCAAAGCGCACTTTCGTTTTTTATAAACTGGTTTCACTGAATATATCAATATGAATGTTACATTCACCCGTGTGTCCATGAATTGTTTGATGGTGGATTAGGACTAGGATAAGTTCTCAGAGGAAGAACCCGCTGAATGCTAAAAAATATGTAATTTTTATAGGACATGCATGGAGTAGGAGATTTTGCACCGTTGGAAGACCAGAGTCAAGACTGGCGTTTCCTTAGTGCATTCGAGAACGCCACTCATACGTTCTTACGTGTCGCCCGGCTTCTAGACACGTGTGATCCGAATGATGTGGCTATTACGGTAAGCAACAAAAAATTCTTTGCAAATTTTTTCTCCTTTTAGCTTCCAATTGGCAAAAATACATGAAATAAACGAAATGTGCTTACCCAGACTTTTTACAATCATGTACTCTAATGGACTACGAATCGACTTACACATATTCTCCATTTCATTCTAAATTTATTTGTGCTTCAACAAAGAATATTTGAGAGCGGTTGAAGCTCCGAATAAAATTTATGTGACACTTGTCACTCCCATTTTTAACTTAAGCAATTTTAGTTTAACTCCAATTTGCACTTAAGTTTCTCTGATTTTTTATTTTTGATTCACCTTACCCAAGATCCGTTAACGTGGAAATTGTGATGTTATGAAATTTCATAACATCACAAATTTCCACGTTAACGGATCTTGACCTTACCTTGACTTTTATGCAAATAGAACGATACACTGAGCATGATTTGGGCGTTGGGTCACGAAGACAGTCTCATGTACCATGGAGGAGAACGTGGTATGTTATATGATAAAATCAACGATACAAAAAAATATGGGCCTAGCTGAAATTTTATAATTATTTCATCAACGCGCATAATATTTATTTCCGGAAAGGCACACTGGCCGTGAACTTATTAGATCCACCTCAACCAGCCGTCGACGTTTCAGATTTCAAGTCGTGGAAGATGACTGTGGATATTNAAAATCAACGATACAAAAAAATATGGGCCTAGCTGAAATTTTATAATTATTTCATCAACGCGCATAATATTTATTTCCGGAAAGGCACACTGGCCGTGAACTTATTAGATCCACCTCAACCAGCCGTCGACGTTTCAGATTTCAAGTCGTGGAAGATGACTGTGGATATTGTGATGCCAAGTGAAAAGGCTTATGCATATTGGTGCACCATTTACAAAGGCAAAGATAAAAAACTCATATATCACTTTCTGTTTTTTTTCTCGATAAAATATTGTAGAGCATATCCATGATTATATGGAATAATTATTTTTCTAATTCTATGTAGGACCGGAATTTGGAGGGAAAACACATGTCGTTGGGGTATGTTTTATTTTTTTAAATGTGTTTTTCTCGCTATTAATTCATTTCTTTCTACACATATTTTCTACAAAGCATTTACATGTTGATGAAACGGCATCTGTTCGATAAGCACACATCTGTAGATAAAGACTCGTTGAACATAAAATATTTTTCTACAAATTTACTTCATAGTTCCGACCACTGGTTAAAGGAGCGCTAGCTGTGAAACATACTCATCACTTTGTCATTTATCGATGCACGAACCCTCCTGGGACTAGTTCTGATAAGATTTTTGGACCATTCGCTGACGTTCGGGGAGACAACTGCTACTCAAAAGAAGCGATGGCCAAGCGACCTTCGCAGATGTGCAGTTCTGTGCTTTATGTTTGGGGTGCCGGTGGGAAGGTAAAAAAACAACAAAAAAAAATTAAATTTGTATCCTCCCATTCAATGCTCACATTGATTTTTAGGCGTCTCGCCGTCGTGGTAGTATCAAGTTTTATGGAGTTTTATCATATATGATTAATTAATGTAAGGGAAGATAAATTCTTTTCATGTGTGAGCACTTGACACTACATTTTGGCTCTATTATTTTTAGGAAATGTTTCTACCCGAGCATGTCGGCTATCCTGTCGGAGAAGGTAAATTATGGACCTTGAACTTCAAAAAACAGTGGTGTTGAAGAGATTATATAGATTCACAGCTTTGAGAATTAATATTCAAATTTAATTAACAGAAAAAGACAACGCATACTTCATGCTGGAAATCCATTATGACAACCCTCAGCAAGTGAGCGGCGCCAAGTTTGAGACGGGTGTTGAGATATTCTACACCGATAAGCTAAGGTAAGCATGAGCAGCACGCGTGTGTGTGCCAGACAAAAACATATAGAACGCTTTGTATCATTCGCGTGCGTATTGCAAAAAAAATAATTAATTAACTGAAGTGATGCCAGCTGTCAGAGTCAATGTGATAGATGGCAATTTGCTTACGTATGAAAGTTAATTAATATAAGTTACAATTATTTTATTTCCTTTGTGTAGGCAATATGACGCGGGAATGATGACAATAGGCCACACTGTTGTTGGTTCTCTGATAATTCCGCCACGAACAAAGGACTTCAAGATTGTGGGACATTGTTCAGGAAAATGCACACAACTCGCCCTTCCAGAAAAGGGGATGACAATCTTTAACATTCTCATGCATACCCATCTTCAAGGTAAGTTTTATTTAACAGCATGTCACATTTTTTTTAGCGTTTGCTAATCATCACTATCTTCAAATACCAGAGCAGATAAGCACGTTTCCTTTTTACATCTCAATGCTTCGCTTAGCAAGAGCCTTTTTTTATTTTCTTCAATAGTTGTATTTCCTTCATACAACAATAAATCCCATACATTTTTTGAATGCAGATCGCACTCTGTTTGAGAACTTGTTCCATTTGTTATGGCGAACAAGGCAGCAGCAACTTGCGGCTGTGTTATAATATTGTACCATTTACATATTTTTACATAACACTTTTTTTACAATTAAAATTGCGTAGGAGGCTCGGTCTTATTATGTAGCATGTGTGCGAATTTTGTTCAGAGTGCGTTGGTGTCGAGAGTTCCTTTTTACTTATCCATTTTTCAACTTATTTATTCGGCCTGTTTATGGGAATATTTCCCTCGGAATTCAGGGTCGGCTTTTTTGCGCACATGTGCGTGCCCACTGTAACATTTCTTGTCTTTGTTCCACCTCATGAATCCAAAAAATTACTTTAAAAAAAATTGAAAAGTACTGCGTGAAGGCATGCACAAGTTTTTGGTGGTGGTGGTGTGTGAGGAGATTCATCATTTTACACTTCTCCTGTTACTTTCAGGTAGGAGAATGAGGTTACGGCAGTTCAGGAATGGCACAGAGCTCCCATGGGTCTCCAACGATGATCATTACCAAGTAAGAAAAAAAAATTAGAAGAACGTAACAAAGTAAGAAAAATTCATATACAATGAAAAATTATATTATGGATGTTTTTTAGTTTAATTACCAAAAGAATCGACCTTTGCGTGATGAACGAACTGTTTTACCTGGGGATAGTTTAACGTTTGGTAAGTAGTTATACCTCTTCTGAGAATGCACGTCACCAAAGATGCCAGGAGGAGAAGGAGAACGAAATCGTTTCAGTTTTTTTTATTATCACCAAAAACATTTATGCTGATAATGATGGAGAGGGTGGGAATGTTATTAGGGTTTCTGTTACTTTTTTCCCCTAAACATTCATTTCATGATATCCACTTCGTTGCGCTATATTTTTTTTTATTTTTGCTTCGGCAGCATGCAACAGGCATGGCCATTTAATCAATTAACTATTTTTTTTATTTATTTAATGCGTGTCACTGTTTTCTAAAAAAAATCTACGTCTTGTGATTGTTGGCAAAAAAAATGTTAGTTCCCATATATGAGTGTTTTGGAGGGTGACTGATGGTGACAAAAATTTTGTGCAACTTGCATTCACTCTCTTTTGACACGATGTATTACGTTTTTTTCAGAGTGTCATTATGACACAAGCTCAAGGGACAAGATGACAATTGCCGGTTACTCAACGCATAATGAGATGTGCGAGTCGTTCATGTGCGTGGAAAATAACTAATTGTTTCCTAATAGTAACATTATAGTAGTATAGTATGAAATGTTTGTTTTTATGAGAAATCTGTTTGTGGAATTTATTTAGTTGGTACTATCCGAAGCTTCCTTTTGATTCCTGTGCGTCATTTTACCCCATCGAACAACTTTACAAGAAGTACGGCATCAAAGATGTGGAATGGTAAGATCAGAAAAAAATAT
>JAHZNF010002660.1:0-11093 GCA_027744215.1 Troglopedetes dispersus
CCTTCTTATGGTAGGTTAGGTTAGGTTAGGTTGGGTATTTTTGACCACCAGATCGTTATGCCAACTAACCAGTAGTCAGCATATGGATCTGGTGGTCAAGAGCTAAGAGGGGACCCTTTGGTATTTTTGATCACCAAAACGTAATGTTTACCGACAAAGCCACAAAAGCAGGAGCCCCTTTTAAATTTTCGCCCTTTCTACAGATTTCCCTTCTCATTCTAAATCTGCTGCGCAAACACGATCTCCAAACATGTCGTCTCGTTTCTTCACTCATGCGAGACAAAATTGACAGACTGTTCAACCACCAGTGGTGTATCTACCTCACCGAGAAAACTCAAGATGACTTTGTCATCAAAACCAAGAATAAAAAGAAGATGAGCCAGGCTGGCAAAAGGCTGCTTCCGAATTTCCTTCACATGAAGGTTGGAAATGTGACCTACTTTAGCAAAAATCATATTATGAAAAGACACTCCTTCTGTTTCAAAAAGTACATGAGACTACGCGAAGACTATTTTGAATCTATTACGGAGCTCGAGTTTACCGGAGCCATCAGAAAAAATTACTTCCACCAAATCATCAAGCTGTCAGGCCACCTCCAAATTTTGAGATTGAGCAGTGCCGTAATCGGAGGTAAAAATTGAGAAGAAAAAGTGGATAAAATCTTCAGGCATGAATGATAAGCATGAATGATGGCAAAAAAATAAGATCCACTCTTTCCTTCTCCTTTTTTTATATTTTATTTATTTACAAAAATTTTCTGAAGGCACAGCAAATCTATTCCGGTCGGAGAAGACTTCAGATTCTTTGGAATCAGCATCGTCAGTGCTATCAAAAATTCAAGGAGGAAAATCAATATCTTTGTGCGGCTTGGCCATTTTAACTCTTTTTGAAGGAGGAAGGAGGAAACTGAGAAAGAATATTGATGGTTCGTCCTCATGTTTTTGTAATAATGATAGCAATAGTGAAAATAATACATGTGAAAAGTTGGTGGAGCTTCATATAAAACTAGACTACGTATCTCCGTCCACCCCACACTTTTCACTATTTCTTTTGGTGCAAAACTTGAGAGACTTGAGAAGCTGGCCAGTACGAAATCTCAAAGTTTTCTCGGTCATCGTTGACGAGTCAAAGGATGGTGAGATGTTCTACTTTACGATTCCCTTGCTTCTCAATCTAATTCCTGTGAAGGCCTTTGAAAGTCTCAACACTGCTTTCATTCAAGCTCCAAAATGCCGGCAAGAGAAAATTCAGCTAGGAGAAAGCAGGGAGATAATGAAGTATGACCACTTTGAAAATATGCAACTCGAGCAATTCAGGTTAAATATCTGTAGAGGATACAATCACCCCATTCCGGATGAATTGACACTGCTGCTACGTTCTCAAAAGAAATTGAAACATGCATGGCTTTCTGGCTTTCCGGAAAGTGAAAGTCCACTGGTTCAATAGTTACATACATACGTATTATTTGGTTATTATTATTAATATTATTATTGTTATAACTATAGCGTATATTTAAAAAGGAGTCAACATGTAAATTCTTCTAAAAACGCAGTATATAATATTAATTAAAAAGTTGTGCACTCTTACATTCGATGGATCACTGACACGCTTCCTCACAACACGGAGCACACTCGTGTTGTCACTATCATGCTTGTCAACATCCATATCACCGTCCGCACTTCGAAGCACCAATTCCACAGTCACACCACCCGTTGGTGATTCCACCACTTTCTTTTTAACCAAGGGGATATTATCCAGTCGAACTGATAAACCTCCCTTTTCGCTAGCGTTGCTACTGCTTATTCCAGCTCCAGGAAGACCAGAAGGTCCTGACCCATCCACCTTGTTTTCTAGGTTGATCGCGGAGCTTTTTGCCATTGAGATAATCCTGGCTTTGAGACCTGCAGCGAGTCCCTCATTCATCAGACTATCATCCCCTTGCGCTGGCCCATGATGACTTCCGGTGGAACTTCCCGAGTTTCTCGGAGGATTCACAAGGACGGTCGCCCGAGATCCTCCGTATGCTGCTTGCAGCGCTTCCGGTATATTTTCATTAGAATTCGGTCTGGAGATGGGGGAATATGGTCCAATTGCACGGACTGGAGGAGATGCCGTACCGATGGAAGCTTTGAATGCTGCCACGGCAGCAGCAGCGGCTGCTACGGGGAATGGTCGGGGAGCAATCCCCAGGGAGGTTTCAATTTCACTGGCCATCATATCAGATATTGTCCTGGAATTGTTTGACTTGTCCACTGGCGGTCCACCCGACTGACTAAAACTTAAGTTCCGAACCGCCCGACTGTCGGGAGGAATGGGAGGTGTCACTGCCAAGTGATTTTTCAGTGCAAGCTTACCCGGAGAAATGGTAGGATTAAGGGTACTACTGCGAGCACTGTTGAGACAGACAGTCGTGATATCTGGAGATAACTGCACCTTCTTTTTCTGTTGCTGCTGTGGCTCACCTGCCATCCCTGTAGTCATTTGATGCGAAGATAGACCAACTTGCGCGGCTTTCTGAGGATGAGGGAGAAGAGGATTGATTGGAACATTGATTGGAATCACATGTGGTTGCGGAGGACCTGGTGGTCCTTGTTGCTGTGGATGAGGGTGGTGGTGATGTTGAGAAGGATGGTGATTAGGTCCCGGGGGAAACTGTGAATTATTCGGCATTCCAATAAGATGAGGAGGCAGAGGGTGGTGATGAGGATGATGATTGGTATTGTGGTGATAGTGTGGTGATTGAGGAGGATGTGGACCGTGATTCGGCCCATGTTGTTGATGATGTGGTGGCAGTGGTCCACCCTGCGATTCCCTTTCTCGCATTAATGGGACCGCTGGAGACAACGTAGGCATGACATGATTGGTTTCGCTAGTACTTGATGGAGTCTCCTCATTCAGAACCGAGGTTATCAAGTTCTTCAACCGATCTTCGAAGAAGTTAACTTTTGGAGCAGGAATTGCCTGTTGTTTCTCCGATACAATGTGTTGAGGTGGAAGCGGTGGAGGACCTTCATTTCCTGGACCGGAACCACTCTTTCGCCTGCCGCCATTTACAGGCCCAACAGGGACCACGGTTGGTGGAAGCTCCTGCGCAACAACCCCACTCTTCTTGGGTGCCTTCCCTGCCTCAAACTGACGTCCAGTTTCTATTATTTTTTTCGCTAAAATTTCCGGGTTCTTCTCGTTAATCTTAGCCATGTCAGGAATGTCCGGCCACTCCTGTGAACGAGACCGTGCCAAACTCTTCTTATTGTTACTATCCTTGTTCATGTTCAGCGGTTGTTGTTGCTGTTGAAGTGGTGATGGTTGTTGTTGCGAGGAGGGTGGTGCAATTTTAGGCGAGGATTGGGGAGCGACCTGAGGGGACTGTTGAAGATTACTGTGATGCTGCTGTTGTGGTGGCAAAGGAGGTGGTTGTTGTAATTGCTGCATAGCAATGATCTGCGCTTGGACTTGTTGCTGTTGTAAACGTTTCTCGAGGGCAACAATCTCCGGCTCGTATTGTGCCAACTTGCTCTCCAGCTTCTTACGGTGGTTAAGGGTTGCGGTGATTTCTGTGACAAGATAGCGCCTGCACAGTTTCTCCAACTCTTCCTCCTGCAAATTCACTCCATTGATCCACCCTTCACGACGACACTGCTCGATCAGCTCCTTTCGCCTTTCTTCCACGAGAAGTTCCTTTTTGTGTTCCAGCTCAGACACTTCTTGTTGAAGTTCTGTAACTTCTGCTTGAATCTCTTTGTGACGCATGACTATATTTCTTGCCTGAAGTAAAGAAAAAAAACATTAAAATAAAGTTTGGGTTAGCAATATTTGTCTCAAGGGTTGTTATTTAATAATAGTAAGAAATGATCACGAATTTTTTTCTCTCAAGTAATTTTGCTTCATCAATTCTAGAAACACTACATGTGTAGTAGCATCTCCGAAATGTTTTACCTCTGACAAAAGTGTGTCTGCAGTAGCATTCTCTCCTGGAATATTAAGCTCCTCCAGTTTCGCCCTGAGAAGTTTCGTGGAATCAGAAATAAGACGATCAATATGCTTATTAAGCTGATCCCTCCGCAGCGTCAACTGTTCCTTCCTTTTCTTTTCCGCCTGAATCTGGTCGACAAGTTGCTTGTGGTACTCTGGAGACTTCATCATCTCAATTGTGTCCAAATACTGATTTTTGTAAATGTCCAATAGTTTCTGCAACGCATAAGGTATGTCACGACTAGGAATCGTTAGTTCCTCGTGCTTCATAATACCAGTTGTAGCGGCAATAGTGAGCTGAGTCAGTTTCTGATCTACAGTTCCCTTTGCGGGTGGAAGCTTTTTCCCTGCAAAAATGCAAAGTAGACGACAAAAAATAAATTAGATACCTAAACTCTTTCTCTTCCCCATTTCTGCTTCATTAAGCATTCAATTCCACACAAGTTGAGGGGAAAAAAGTGTGCACGTCATGTGTCTATCTATACATACCTCCTTGTGGTGATGTACTGAGCAAAGTTTGTGTGTGCAAGAGAAAAACTTTCACCAATTCAATACAAACGTGAAGTTACAAGGTTCAACTAATCTAATGTGGGACCGACCCATGAATGAAACAAAAATTTAGACTTTTTTGTGACGACGAATGAAAAAGAAGACAAGTTGAGGGGAAAAAAGTGTGCACGTCATGTGTCTATCTATACATACCTCCTTGTGGTGATGTACTGAGCAAAGTTTGTGTGTGCAAGAGATCTAATCCGTTGATTTTGAGGACTCGCTTTGGCTTCTTCTTAAGGCGGCCTTTTGGCCTTTTATTGGCAGCACCACCACCGCCTCTGGCAGTAGTTTGAATGGGCGGAGGGGGTAGGCAATACTCATCGTTGCTACTACTCTTTCCATTTGTCACAGCGCTCGTAATTGCATCACAAGACTCGTCTTCCTCGTTCTCCCGGTGTTTCTGCTTCTCTTTCTCTTCTTTCTCTTTCAACTTCTCTTTCTCAACTTGCTCCTTTTCCTTCTCCGCTTTTTCCTTCTCCTTCTCTTTCACAGGCTCCGGCTGCTGCTTGATTGGAACCAGAACAGAGAATAAAAAAATGTAATATTAAAGAGAGTGAAAACTTTCACCAATTCAATACAAACGTGAAGTTACAAGGTTCAACTAATCTAATGTGGGACCGACCCATGAATGAAACAAAAATTTAGACTTTTTTGTGACGACGAATGAAAAAGAAGAAAAACAAAAAAAATTCCCCAGGACAAACCTTCTTTTGGGCCATTTTCTTTCGCAAAACTTTCTTCTTCCCTCGGCGTCCTCTACCATTAGAATTTGACCTTTGGGCTCGCTGACTTGGAGGTGCCGTAGAAGTGATTACTGCAGCGTCGTCATCACTATTCTCTTTGGAACTTTTACCCCGACTCGAGCACCAATCCGACCAAGCACGTCTCGTGGTAGGTCCAACGACGCCGATTTGTGTGATCTCGTCACTCTCCTCCGTGTCCGCCTCATTGAGCTCCTTTGAGTTGGAATTTGAAGTGGAGTCATTCGAGCTCGTATCTGTTGCTTTAATCACACAGTTAGCTATGGCTTTGCCGTTGGCCACTGCGGATGAGAGCATTTTAGAAACAAAAAATACGTGCATGGATTAGAATAAGGTAAAAGACTTTTGGTGCAAAAAAAGCTGAAAGGACTCCTCCACAACACCATACGGTAGTAGTGTAATAATAATGTGTTGTGATGATGATAATAATATTATGGTCGTATAAGGGAATTAGCAATTAAGCCATGTCTTGTTGGTGATGCAATAATAATGTGATTTAAAAAATATAGTCGTATGTAATGTACCCAAATGTTTGCCTCTTCCACGATGCGTAGGCGGCGTGTTCTCATCATCCTTATCTCGACCTCCAGACTTGACACGTGCAACTGTTCACTGAGGAAATCCCCCTTCATGATGTGGTAGTCTTTGTAGACCTTCCCGTACCATTTCATCAGCTTCTTGAAGTTGCGATCCATTTCCTGTGAAACCGAGAGAAAATCAATATTTTAGCATGAAAACCTAGTGCATATAAATACACGAGTATTAAGCTGGTTATATTTTTGGAGGAGTCTTTTCTCATCACTTTCCCCTCTTCCTTTTCTCGTGATCTTTTCTCATTTTCATGTTTGTTTAGCTTGAGCCACTCGACTTTTTTGTGTGCACAGGAGAAACCAGAAATATCTGGAGGCATACAATAGTAATCATGACAAGCACATTTTCTCCCTTTTTACCTTCGCGTAATTGGATGGAACTTCTGCTTTCTCAATTCCATAACAAATCTGGCATCTTGTGGACGCAGCCATTTGTAACACAACCTGACCAACGCCAGACCCCAAGTCAACAAAAACATCATCCTCGGTAATCTCAATCTGGTCAATCATTTGAGCCACCAGTTCATACGATGTTTCGCCGTACACCTCGGGGGAAAATGGCTCGTAGTTGTTTAACTTTTCTGGGTCGGTTACTGCCATGTTGTACACTTGTTGGATTATGTGTTTCAGCAAAATCCGACTGGGTTGCTGGTTCAGTCGCTGCTTCCATCTCGAAGTGCCCTTCTCCTGTTCGACAAAAAAAGAAAATTACAAAAAACGATAAAAAGCTGTTTTACTTACGGTCATAAAAATATACTCATATACCTCATATACCTAATATGCAAATGGNAGTTCATACGATGTTTCGCCGTACACCTCGGGGGAAAATGGCTCGTAGTTGTTTAACTTTTCTGGGTCGGTTACTGCCATGTTGTACACTTGTTGGATTATGTGTTTCAGCAAAATCCGACTGGGTTGCTGGTTCAGTCGCTGCTTCCATCTCGAAGTGCCCTTCTCCTGTTCGACAAAAAAAGAAAATTACAAAAAACGATAAAAAGCTGTTTTACTTACGGTCATAAAAATATACTCATATACCTCATATACCTAATATGCAAATGGGCAAGACTTTCAATACATAAAAATCAAAAATATATAAATCATTACACTCACGCTGAGAGAAGCCCACCTGAATTGACTCAGGTGGTGCAACAAAAATTCTTTTTATTACACTTTTAATTTCTCAGCGAGAATGCGAAACGATTTTCGTCTCATTTGCAGTCGAGTAAGGAATGGGTATAAATTTTTATTTTAACAAGTTGGAGAAGAAAGGGAACTCACCAGTTGCAACAGCGAGTCGATGGCCCGATTGTATCGATCGCATAAACTTTTCATGCTCTCATAGCTCTTTGAATCGAAATCCTTCAAGATGTTGTTTTCCATTGCCGCCTGGAGTTCTGGAAAGTCTTCGCTGACATGCCTGTGTGAAACAATAAAAAATTCATTTGCTCGTTAATTAACTGAAAGAGGTTCTGTGGTTCACTCCTAATATAGTACTTGTCTTTACGAAGAAAATAGTAAGTCAGTCAATTCAATTCTTGATCGAGCCGAATCAATTCAGTACGCCTCACATTTCTGTCATCAATTTATACATAAGTGTATGGCAGTTGGTTGGTAGTAAAAGTTATTTCATCGTACCTTCCCCAATTTTATTGAGAGTATTGGTGGACTATGTCGACATTTGGACTGTGTCAGTCTCAAGACCTCGACATTTCTTTTGCCTTGGAACAAGGAAAAGTCGATTTTTAATAATACCATAATTCAGGGTTTCCTTTCTTGTCTGGAAAACGTTGAGGCACGAAGAGGTAGACGCAAAGGAAAAACTTCTATCATTCCCATCCATTTTCTGTAATTACTCTGATGTACCACTCTTTCACAAACTTAACTCATTTATGTTGATAAGGAAAAAAGGATGACGACTGACGCTGGCAGTATATAGACTTCTAGTTTCGTCTGCATTTCACGCTCCCTTATTTTCCAGAGGGAAATAAAAAAAGTTCATTTCGGAGAATCTTTTGCCTTCCTTTCAACCCTTTTGTCATGCCCTGCAATTTTCTCAACAAGCCCCTCATAAAAGTTGTAGACGGTAGGTAATATTACAGCATTTCTTTTTTTCTCTCTCTCTCTGGAAAATGAGCACGAATCCCGTTCAGCTTCTCTGTGAGCAATAAAGTACCGTTTTTGTTCTCCTCCGTTTCGCTATATACCCATATAAAAATACTTCTCCGGAATTACCATTTTAAACTTTTAATTAAACCTGCACTGACATATAAACTGCCGTTTGCGTATTTTTCCCTCAATATTTTATTCAAGGAAATAAGCGTAAACTAGAAAAAAACTAATTTCACTTTTGCATTATGTTTTATTCAAATAAACAAAGGCAAAAAAATAGTCCCGGTTTGTTGATTCCCAAATAAGCATTTCACAAGAAGCATGCAATTTTCTGCAATATTTTCACTGAAATTGAAATTGTAAAAAAGAACCACAATGTCGCAGCCATATGGCTTGATGGAGTCTATAATTAACGCCATAAAATAGTGGCAACGTCAGGTGTTTCTGTTCCGCTCAAGTTTTTGTGGATTTCTTCACAAAGTAAATGGAATGACTCTGCAAAGTTTCTCATCATTTTGAAGAAAAAAGTAACCACCCCAGTCGTAGCAATTTCCTTCGTGTTCTAAGCACTCCGTCATCCGCGACAACATTTTTAAAAACGGAGCTGCATTATGTACAGAACTTTTTCCCTGAGAAACTTTTCCTCGAGTCCAATCCTATCCAGGAAATTAAAATAATATTTTATGCAAACCTAGTAAGATTATATAAAACTTTTGCAAACAAAAAATGGTTCAAATATTTATCGCGTGCAATTAGAAATGTATGAAATAAGACGAGCTAAAAGAAATATTGCCTCATGATCATGATCATCATCACTGCGTTAGGTGTGTGCGTGCGCTCTCTGGCTCATCTGCACACAATTTCCTCGCGAAAAAAAGGTGGATGATGAAGCTGGTCTGTGTCTGTTTTCTTTGTTGTTGATTATAAATTATGATCCTTGAGTTTTATGGCTTTGCGTCTATGCTACATTGTGTGATGTTCCTTCCTTTAATGTAATGCTCAAAGGTGGTGATAATAAAGATTGCAGGAGAACCAAGGGATGTTCAATGAGAGCCTTTTTTGTACACGTCCAATCTAAACTCCATTCTCCTTTGGAGAAATATAATATCCTATTCAATTCGCTAATTTTTCTCTCCAACTAATCAGCATCGTCACTCGCAAAAAAGGGAAGAAAAAGAAGTGAAGGTTTGCTTGTCAGTCTCGTTTGCGTGCATGTTTCATACAACTTATTTTCCCTCTTCGCATGTTCCTTTATTACATTGTGTTCACAGAAAAATGGCCAAACTCCCTTTACAAAATTCTGAAAATCCCGGCGAGATACAGTATCATTAAAATTGTTTTTTCTTCTTCTTCCTCTTTTCAATGAAATCTGATAATCTACGCATTCATTGAGCTTGATTTTTTGTTCGCCGCAGCTGTGTCAGACTTGACTTTATCAGGGAACGTGCAACTCAGCAAAAAAAAGAGATGTGCATGTAGGCATGTATGAAAACTGCAAATGCAAAATTGCATACCACATCAGTTTTTTTATCAGAATGTCTGCTAGTTCGGCTGGAAAATATAAAAATAGTCGTAATCATAAAAAAGTTGCGAAAAAAACCAGCGAATATAATTCAATGACCTATTGGATGGTTGCTGGCTACATCATCATCCCTCGTCATTAGGATGATGACGATGAATGGAATCATGAAATACATTACATGAAACGAACTCGTTTTTCCACTTTTCCCCATTACTAGTCGATAGCATCAAGATAATTTAGCATATGTAATAATGAAATGTACTATGTGTATATTTAGAATACCTAACAATAAAGTCTTCATTTTATTATGTCTATGCATCGTGCATCATCCATCGTTTGCGATCATTCCTCGGAAATATTCTCGGTAAGCGAAAAAATGAGAAGAAAGAAATGTGACCATTATTTTCCTATCTTTTTCCCATTTCCATTACATATCACATCACATTTTCTGATATCTCCGTTTTTTGTGTTTGGGAGTCTTCCATTAGCCAAACGAAATGGAGAAGGTGGAGGTAGAAAAATATAATTTCATTTTTATCATTGCATTATTACTACCCACAAGAAAAACATAAAAATCTCTTGTGGGATTTGAGAAATCAAAGCTGGCACAAAAACAGCAACAATTTGCTTTACAATCAGTGGACCAGCAGCAGCTGAACAGATTGAATGGCACTGTTTTATGCCCTTATTTTGCTTCGGGGTCATGTTATGTCTAATAAGTTTTTGTTGAAATACAATACACCACAATGAACACAATACATTTCGATCATTTTATTCTTTCAAAACACGTGAGTTTAAACAATACTGTCTACACATTTGGGAATTCGGAGGGGAATATATAAATCATACATGATATGACCCACAAGGGATCATGATACGTAAATGAGCAGGAAGCACATCTTATTCCATTTGTTAACTTCTGCAAGCTATACAGATAATTTGAAGGAGATTACACGAACGATATTTTCACAAAGAAGAACAACAATGAATCGCAACACCAAAAGGATTGAGTTTTATTATGATTTTTTGTTCGGAAACTCCTTCCTCATACAAATTCGAGAAACGAAACTTTTGTTGAATCATCGAAATTATGTATAAGAAAATTATGTTCATATAATCCTAGCATTAAATATGCCACAAAATTATAGAGTATTTGTACCAAAAGTTATAGGTTATGTTTTACTATGTTTGTGCAATGTGTCATACCCAAAAAGTGCATCTATTGCTAGCCCCAGGATACAAATTTGGAATTTATCTCTTGTTTCAAAAAAACCTATCACAAACAGATGTACTCCCCCGAGAATCGTTTCCTCCCATAATTTACATTTTATGCGTTTAAAAAATTGAGATTTACAGGCACATTCCAACTGCAATTTTATCAACTGTTACAATAATTGAATATTGTTTTCAAGCGTGAAACAAGGGTTGTGTGTGTATAGTTGAAGGAAATAAGTCATCTAACTAAATACGAGAATTTAGAACATCCGACTTTCATTGCCTCAGTGTATTTGCATTTTTCATGTTTCATACAGTTTCAGACTCATCCGCTCTCACCGGGTGACAACTGCAAAAGTTCTCGCAAGTGCA
>JAHZNF010002661.1:0-26810 GCA_027744215.1 Troglopedetes dispersus
AACTTTTGAATTTGTCTTTCGGTGCTTCACCATATTTTCAGCAGGCGAGTTAAATACAAAATCTGTGCAAAATCCTAATACGACAAGGCAGAACAGGTTATAGATCATCACAAAAGTCCACAATCACACTTAAAAGTGGCGCGCAACACAAGTTACATTACCGAGCTTATGATAAAGCCACACTAATGGTATTTTACAGTTTATGATAAATGCTGACGCTGGCTGTCGTGTCATTATACGTTTTCTCGGAACCTAGAATTGGTATAATATTTTCTCAGGACACCAATAATAAGTAGTATATAAATACTTGACTTGTGCTACCTTAATGAAGGGCAATACGTTGGAAAACTACTGGTTTTAACAAAAAGTATGCCACAAGTGTATACACGTAGAAAGAGTGCATTCATATAATTATTCTTAACGTGTGCCGTTTCAATCCACAAAACAACAGTACTTTTCATGCGACTTGGTGGACAATAACCAGACACGAGTAAAATAACTTTACACGTAAAAGAAATGCAAAATACTCGTTTTAAGAAATGCATTGCAGCCCAACTGTAGTTGATAGCTAACGATCATGTTGATAATAATGACGAGGGAACGTTAGTATAAAAATTTCCAGATTTCAAGATTTTATCGAGAAATCAGCGGAAACGAGCGTTTTCATATTTTCTCAGCAATTTAAAAGCTTCTTTTATTTTTTTTCAAAAGTAGGTATTTGCTGTGCTATTTCTTTTGTATAATAATTCTTCGTCAGTTTTAGCCACTTCCCTTTTCCTGCCCGTGTCAACTACCTGACTAACGAAGAAAAAATACAGTACTGTTGAGAAGCAAGCTTCAGCAGAATAAAATGTTGTTGTTGTGTGCGTTTTAAACGTCCAATATACAGATACTCTCTGAATTTTTATTGTTCTTCTTTCAAAAACAACATGAAACTGTAAACTTGAGAGTGGTGTTACTGTTGCGCTTAAACTTCATGTCATGTCCGTTGTAATTTTTTCCTTACATATCTAATCAACCTGCAATCAAGCTTCCTTTAAAAACAAAAATGCAACAATACAGAAAGAAAGCATACAACATATAACTTAAACTTGCCTCAGTTTCTGCTTATCTGAATAGCATTATTACTAGAGAATTACTATCTTCACTGTGATTTAATGTGCTACAATGGTGGTACAAATATAATTTTATCGCTAGTTTGAACATGACCTCATCAGGGTATAGGCGATTGACCAAGAAAAGTCCTACCAATCGCAGAGTTTATAATGACGTCGTTGCATGTCGAACTTGAATTGTATGTACCTGTGCGCACTTGGAAATGAGCAACAATGCGGTAGGCATTTCTGTGCACGGCTAACTGAAAAAAAAACACAGTGGCAAGCTAGTAAAATTATTGTAGCTTTTGTAATATAGACTGAGAATTTTTCCCCTTTGACTTCTGGTTATCCCTGCAACTTCTTTCATTCTTTGGTGCATGACCGGATTTGACCTTTCCCATAGTCAATTCTTTATCATGTCTGTTAATGTAGTTACACTTTACTTTACATATTACATGCATTTAGTACTACACGTATTACTCGCATTACATATTTTCCTTGGCAGCTATAAAATATAATTCCTCCGAGCAATCTGATGAATCTAATCATGTACAAATGTACAAAAAATGAACGTACATGTGTTTTCCACACTGAATTGCATACGCATGCTGATCTTACAGAATAAACAGTAATTATTCATCATCTTTCGTTATCAGAAGAGCAAACAGACGACATATATTGTGAGCAGAGGTGACTCTTTCATACCTGTTCGTTTTAAAATTAATGCGTATTCCTACATACAAAAGTGCTTATATGCCTTTTAACGACAATAATAAAATGAGAAAATTTTGCAAAAACAGTTTACTTAGTTTTTAAACAAATTTTTTAAAAAGTGGTAGATGCTGCTAAAGTCTATGATAAATGCTTATAGCCAAACCTATTGTACCATTAGACCAGTTGAAAAGTCATAAATTTGCAAGCTGAGATAATACCCGTGTTATGTTAGCTAATCTACATTGTGCTTGGGCGTATCTTTTTGTAAAATACGTAAAGTCAGATTTCGTTAGTCACTTAAATCCTCAAAAATAAATCTTCACAGCGGATGTGTACTTAAAGCATGCTTATAATAGTAGTGTGATCCAAACGGTGGACTATATACAAAAATATCCACGAACGTTGTTTTAACAAATTTACTTGCAGAATAAGTACGTTGAGATGGGAAGTAAACATCCGGTCCTTTTTCACGCCCGCAAGATAGCTAGTAAAACCAAAACGCAAGCCATACCAAACATAAGAATTTGTTTGACATTTGGTGCTTTTACTCACACTTCGAAGATAGGAACTAGGCTGGATCATCGTTCAGAAAAGAACTATACATATCCCAGGAAGAAAATAATGTCAATGATTTTTAAAGTCTTACGAATGTAGAAGAGCGAATCTGATTTACGTGTTAATAACACCTGGAAGACCAGACATTTGCACAAGCATGAAAAGTGGCCATTGGAAGGGTGCTAGCTGCTGCAGCCCTCTTGGTCATTCTAGTTGTGATTGAAAAAGTGGTCATGCAACATTGTGATTGAGGTGGAAGTAAATATTTGATTAACATGTTACATCACTGGTCACTCCATGCTTGAACAATATTTACGTACAGAATTAAACAGCTAAGCTGCTCAGGCAGTGAATACAATAAACTCACTGAAAAGAACTTTTTAGTGGAAACACGGTATTATTTTCAACTTTTTGATAATTCCTCTGCTTCTTACACATATCAAAATTTAAAATTGTTTCTATTTCATAATTCCAATAATAATTTACAATTGTTGCTATACTCGGCTCCATCTTAGGAAGTCTTGTCGACTCACCTGTTGAATTTTTCTTTGAAATTTCCATAAATTTCTAGATTCTTAAAATTTACTAAACTCTAGCGTATGAATACCTACAAGCTTCGCATAAAAGGGCACAAAACTACTCAAGTAAAATATGATACCATAATTGTGTATCTTCCCCGAAACGTGATATGTACTTCCTCCTCAGCGGAGTAAGTGATCTCACCCTCACTATACATTACATACATACTTATACGCACCTTTCCAACCATTCTCATTTTACCAAGAAATCAAATCTGCTTACTTTAAGTAGCTTTATACTTTGTATGGGCAGCCTAGCATAAAGGAGAAAATCTTCTTGTGAAAAAAGAAAAGCGGATACATTTCCTATCACGCTCCTACTGACACACATCCCAATCCCAATCATTTTTGTATATTTTCAACCCAAAATTCTCCCAGAACCACTCTGTCTGCTAGGTTTTAACAAAAAATACACAATCTGAGGGAAAACAACCCGAGCTTCACTCTAATTATCTTGTCATTTACTACAACTTCAAATATTGTCAGCTTATGGGAAAACGACAGTGTCTCAACAAATGTGTATGCGTATACATTTCTACTTTTTTGAATGTGACAAAAGAGACAAAGTACGCAACAACACCAGAGAATTACATGTTTTGATAAACTAAAGGAACCAACGACCTTGATAAGCAGATTTACCATGAACGCCTTCAATCACTAGCCATTCCTTGGTGAGCATGTTGTTTCTTGATAACGTGGTTGGTGAAATCAAATCGCAGAGAACTCGCAGTTGAAAAATGAATAACAAAAAGAAATGAAAAGATACCAGTACCACTTAAAAACACACGGATGCGTTGATCACCAAAACGATGTTGATATGACTAAATATCATTTCAAGGCAGCGAGCCCATAAGTAAAAGCTATAACGATACCAAGCTGACGATAACAATGTGATGTGGAACGTATCACCATTTGCAACACACTTTTCTTCTATCACCCCACCAAGTTGTAGTAACAGGCTGGTATCAAATGCTCACACACACTCCAAAAGTGATATTATGAGAGTTGTGAGACACGAAGCCCCTTTTTTGTCGGAGTTTTTTCGGCTTCTGCAGCCCTTACGATGCTCTCCTTGAATGTGCCACTCGTCTCAAGTTTCATCTAAGATAAAAATTTGTTTCCGGCCTTATTTTGTATGGACTGATTATTATTCATTCGTTATTGTGTGGAACTCTTCTTCTGTTCACATATTTCTTTCAGATGAATGAAGATCCTTGAGAAAAGACCGAAAACTTTACTATGACGTTGGACAAAGGATGAAGAGAGCATAATCATATTCTAGCTAGAGTATATACCAGGCACACTAGATAGAGTGAACCATTCAAGTCAAGTTTAGTCAGTCAGCAAATTCAATCAATTTTTAAGAAATAATGCATTTACGGACAAAACCTTATTAACATGTGACGAGAAGCACTTAACAAGTTGAAAGATTTGCATATGCTAATATTTTGATTAGTCGGTCAGAACCTATGTACCATCATCACTGACCATAGAAGAAAATTAAATTGGCCATTTGCGTCGCATTTTGCTATTTAGTATCAAAGTTCTTATGTGAAAACAACCCTTGGAAATGAACAGTGGTAATGCACCCAGAATCCAATTGAATGAATGCCTTCCATTTTCCCAACCTCTCATACATACTTCACGGTTCATTTTAGCAGGTTTTGAACGCTAGGTTGCTAACCTGTCGAATGCGAAGGTCCAAATACTGAAATGTGTGATAAACGAACCTCAGCAGCAATCATGCTTTCATGCAGGGGGTTGATACAAACTGAGTTTACAATAAAAAAATTTTTCCAGTTATACTTATAATAATCCCAAGCACTGTGCAGTGACAGCAAGTGTACCAACTCCTGCCTCACTTGCTCCCTGATTTCCCCTCAAATCATGGATCCTCAATCAAAAACGGATATCCGGTGACATGACACCAACTGTTACAGCATCGTGAGTGCGTGGTCATAATAAGTAGCAACTTGTGTGAGTTTCTATGAATAGTATTATATGACGGTTGAATTAGTTTACGTACTGCGTTATTTTATTATTATCACACACGATTCATGATGATGAATGATGACATACTCGTTTCAAGCCATTATTCCTTTGCTGCACATAAACGTTTTAAAAACACCTTGTGAAACCACCACCATTATGTTTGTATGAGATAAAACACAAGGATAGGAATGATAGCTGCTTCTGGGTCATTTATGAAGAATCGTCATCGTGTCCAAATTTTGGTAATAAGCTATGATTCCTTGTCTGTGGCAAGGAACAAAGCAAAATGAAAGAAGCACATAA
This sequence comes from Troglopedetes dispersus, assembly GCA_027744215.1. NCBI lineage: Eukaryota > Metazoa > Arthropoda > Collembola > Entomobryomorpha > Paronellidae > Troglopedetes > Troglopedetes dispersus. The sequence continues at coordinate 5,240 of JAHZNF010002661.1, forward strand.
TTCAGTTTAATGTTCAGTCTCTGGATTTCACCATTATTTTCAAAAAATAATACTACTTGCTCATTTCCTTCCTTTTTTGTATGCGGAAACACCGGCTGCAACTCTAAACTAAACTTCCCTACCGTGTTCTTTATGGTCTTTTTTACGGAGACAAGAGCAAAAATAATGTGATCAATGAACCAAAAACAGGAGCAAGGTTTATTATACTTCGCCGCTACAAAAACCTTCCATAAGGAATATCTTATCTATGTATTATAATCTAATCTTCCTTTATTTTCAATTTTGATAACATGTGTGCTCATCATCGAAAAAAGAAAGACATGAACCTGACAATGAAATTTTCTTGCGTTGGCGGTAAACTGATGGAGACGTGGTTCTTATCACCCACGAGGGAATCTATGGAAAGGTAAACGTTTTGCCTTTTAAATTCAAATGAATATATCTCATAATATCGGCAGCGGCAACAGATAAAAGTCATTGAGTTGGTTAACCCTCGTGCCGACTTCTACTTGATTACTCTTCCTTGAGTAGAGAAGAATGAATGAAAATAAGCATATACACAGGAAACCTGTCTATTCATACCTACATGATGCATATTATCAACCCTCTTAAAAATCATCCAAACATTTTTCTCCATTGCTTCCTTCTCACATACACACGCGTCTACTGGAGTATTCTTCTTTCCTAGCACCATTTAAGTTTTTAGCCTAATTCTCACAAGTACAGAAAAGAGGGAAGGAAGAGGACTTCCTGTTTCATCCACATGTTGTGCATTGCACACTCGATGCCATGTGACGCGATCCTCACAAAATATTATGTATAGTGGTTTGCATGAGTTTTTTGTCAGATGGTCCAAAAGACAATGACAAGTAACTCGTATTTAAAGTATGCAAATAATTTTGGTGAAATTTTCTGATGCAAATTAAGTTACCATCCAGTTCAGTGTTCATGATAAACCGTCTCTCGTAACTTGGTGAAAAAACAACTCTGGGGTGCTAGCTTGGAATAACCTTCATATTTATGAATGTCGAAATGTAAAGAGAAATGAAAAAACGAGCTATTCCACTCTTAACTTACCAGTCCACACCATTCTTGAAGGTAAATCATGTAGCTGCAGCATGATGAATGAGTTTTGTCCGAAGATTCAATTTTGTAATTCACAAACACGAAAGTTAAAATGAGGGGTGCGCAATTCGATAATCGTATAATTTTGTAGTAGTAAAGGGAAACTTGTGCTACAAAGACATAGATCTTGTCTTCTTCAAATGTTCAATGCACTTTCAGACGAAATTTAGCGAACTAAATGAATTAAGTTTAGGTAATTTCAATGTAAAAACTGAAGGTTCTGTAAGAGAAGAAAATATTTTACTTGGAGAGTTTCTCTGTCGCTTGTACTGTAAAACTAACTCAATTTTTTTTCACCAGACTTCTGCCAGAAGTCACAACACTATATGTCTGTGTCTACCCACTCATGCGGTGGAGCAAAAAAATATGCCACCACTTGAAGCTATCAACAACAACAACTCGACCGTCGAAATATGAAATCCCGAAAGTCTTTGGTGCACTTTCTCCCTCACGGTTTCCCAATCGAGTACGCGAGTAGGTTCGTGCTTCTACCTACAATCACTCACATAGATAGAAGCAACATTCGCAGCGCCTGCTTTATGCGTCGTGTGAAACAGGAAACAATCTGTTGATCCAGATTTCGTCTTTTTCTTCAAGTGTGCTCAAAATTGCTAATAATTTTCAATTTTCCTCTCCAGAACCTATTCCATTCGCAATAACTTCAGAGAAAGCTTACTTTCTCAAGAAGGGTAGAAGTTTCGATCGGAGATGGTAAGATCCAGTACCAACAACGAAAGGCAATATATTACACAAAATGGTTGACGTGCCACTTGACAGTTCTCTGAAGAAATGTTGAGAGTTAAGCGAGAATGCAGAGCGTCTCCGATTGTCTTGTTGAAGATAACTATAACCTTGTAGACGAGTCCAATAAAGATATACTTTGGAATGTGCCACTATTACATTAATCGCTAATATGGCTGTTGACATGCTCATAATATGGGCAATAATAAACTTTTATGACCAATTACCGTAATACATAATTATCATCACTGTTACATTACTGGGCTCACAGTCAATGTTAGGCGCAGAGAACCATAACAGATTAAAGATGAGTTTAATTGAATTTTCCAACAAAACAAAAAAAGGAATCCTGCCAATTTTATAAGCTCTCTGGCTCACATAAAAAGAGATGTAATTTTTTTATTCACAATAAAGATGTAGCAAACTAATTACTAACTCATTTGTCCTTTTATGACATTTAGAGGTTATATCACGTATTGTACAATGGCTTTGATAAAAAACCACTTCTTCTAACAATTGGTTAACCTTACACTGATGATTCCATCAAAAGTGCACAAGAACGTCGCAAGGAAAAAATGGCGATTCCACCACACTTTGTAAATTTATTAATTAAAATTGATGTCTGACATAATAACAATCCTCTAATGAATAAAACTCGTCAGTTTTTTGGGGATGCTAAAGAAGCAGCAGTGTAAAAATAACAAGAGTTAGTCAGCAGTTGTTGCACATGTTCCGTCTTTTTCTTCAGCATGCTTCATGTGCACAATAGAGATGTGATGCTGCTGGTAACTAGAAAAGTCAATTGGTTTGGTGTCCACAAAGCTATAAAAAAGTGACCACCAGCCAGCAGAAAAGTGGTAATACTTGGTACTCAACCAAACCACAAGAACAAGCCACTGTCAACAGTTTCTTTTTAACATATTCCTATACCCATATTACCCATGCATACCAATTAACCACACAAGTACTTAAAAATGTGAGTAATACAAAGCAGCAGTGGTAGTAGAAGCAACAAGTATTCTTCAGCTTCTTCCGACCGACAATGCAATTGCAAAAGAGTCTTTGGAATTTTTTTTTTGGACACTTCACTAACTCACGTACATAATTATTATTGTATGATAAAAGTCCAAAATGACTAATAAACAAACTTGCTGTTTTACTACAAAGTATTCTGTCCCTGTCGATTTATATATGATTCACAGTAATCTAACAAAACGATTGTTGTATAAATAATGTTAATGCAGTCAAAAGAACAAACAAGAAGCAAAACCACCTTCGCGGTCGGCCAACTCCAATTTGATATTAAAATTACACTTGGACTTTTTAAAAGGCTTTCCATCATCAAATATCATATCGCTTCATAGCTTAATAATAATAGCTGCAAATGCATGAGGATATTATGTATATTTTTTAAAGTAGTGTGTGCTCCCTGGCTCACCACTGTTACTTCCACAATACAATGCATGTACGTAAATAATAATGTGGCACGCATGCATGCACCATTTCTGTGTACATGCGCTGCTTTGTTGACGTTGATTCTGTTGATGATAATAAATAAAGATAACACTGGTTAGGATACACGAAGGCAAGTAGCAAGTCCTCTTATAAAAATAATAACAATCATAATAATAACACAGGTATGCAAGCAAATAAAACTAACAAAGTTACGATACGCAGGACTAGCAGAACAATACTTGCAACAAAGAACAATAATATCCATCATTTACTCCGTTCGCGTCGCCGTCATACTATCTGTCTACCCCCTTATACCCTTCTGACGTTTGTGGCAGCAGTAGTGGCAACTGGCACAGTACAAACCACCAAAGGGCACGGAACAAAGTTCTACTGTTGTTCAGTGTCCGCCAATAAATGAACGTGTAGGAAACAACGGTGGAGCTGCCGCTTGCTTCAATCGCATACACCCACGCTTCGAGAGAAATACTACTGACTGATGTGACACGATGATACTGATTTTTTTCCAACAAAGGAATTTACCCTACCGATATGCGGAATACTTTACGTGCATGCATACCCGCACCAACTCGTTCAGACGCATCTTTTACCATCTACCCTGAAAATATAATCTAACTCAATAAGCGTAATACGCATCACATTCTCGTTCAACTATGAGAGGACTGATGAAGGTGGCAATAACTGCTGGTTGGAACGAATATACATTATTATTACATTGTATTGTCTATTTATCCATACCTGAAAAAAATGGTCATGTTTTCATACGAAAAAGAAATGCGTGAGTGAATAGAGTGCGTCTAGCTCTGACTAACTGATAGTAAAACATATTTCGTATTATTAGGTACACATTTTACTTACACATTGTAATGTATGCATATGTATAGTACAGAACACGAGAAGAGAACCGTGTGGAAGTTTCCGATGAGTTCCTCAGATAAACTTTTTACTTTTTGAAGAGTGAGTTCACCTCCACAATAAATAAAAAAAACTGGTAGGCTAACGTATTTATTATTATTTTTTGTAGTAATAGAAGTCCATTTCTACACTGCTAGAAAATAGTACTCGAGTGGTTGCGGTTAAGTATGTTGATTTTGATGTAATGACTTGTAAAGTTTTGCTGGTGGAAAAATGGAAACCAAATTAGAAATTGCTAATAAAAGTTCCACCATCAGTTNTGCTGGTGGAAAAAATGGAAACCAAATTAGAAATTGCTAATAAAAGTTCCACCATCAGTTTATGAAAAAAAATTCGTAATCACAAAAGTGAGCTTGTGTAAATACACTGAGAAAATAAGTGAAGTCTTGTCAGGTTGGTTGAACACAGAAATTACATTCCTTATTGTGTCTACCGGAATACAAGCTAAAACGCGCGACACAATTTTTCATGGTGAATTTTTACAAGTCTGGCATATTTTTGCCAATAATGCTTAGATTTTTATCTCGTAATAATAATCGACCTGACCAGTAAGTTCTCGCCCCTAATCTCCCTTACTGAAGAGCACATCGGGGCATCAGAAAACTGTTACGATGATGATCAGAATTAGTTAACAAACGTATAGTATGTAATGTTCGCACTTTATGAAGGTATCCAACGTCTGACGTGTGTACCTAGATCTTTCACCCAACTCGTCATTATCACCGACAAAAACCGCTACCAATTCCATAACAAAAGTGGTACCATATTTTTACGTAAACTGGCTCAAACACTTAAGATTAAAATGCATAAAAGCAAACTTGATGGGTAGCAATTCTATTACAAGATCAGGGTACAGTCATATTATATTTACAAGCAACGCAAATGAATAGCACAGATACATGATAAATGATAACTTAGTACCAGGCAGGCCCCGAGCATCCTCACATCACAATTTTTAGCCCAACGTTATTTTTTATTATTACAGAGAAAAGAAAGTGCACATATGCACATTCCCCTACATGCATAATATGTTAATGTTGTAGGTGGTTCAAAATGGGATGGATGGATGGATGAGCCAAAAGAGTGAACGAGAATTGACGTTTACACAATCCTAGGCAGGTCGCCCTACTTGGAAAACAGGGGGTTGTGACCAGTTCAACTTCAACTTCCGGCCTACTCCACTCCACCAACGCACCTGGTAATAATTCTTGTACTCTTTTATTATTGCTACTTTAAAAAATACAACGAGTCCCTCTCCTCGGCATTTCAATGCTGCTCTTATTTACTTGCCTGTTCAAAAGAACGATTATGTCGTCGACGTTGAGTTGAGGAGTGGATATGTATGTATATCAAATCAGTTTTTGTACCTCAGCAAGCATATATTATTTTTAATATTCTATGCCTGTTTGGATCCACACAAAAGAGTAAATCTTCTTTCAGTTGAGTGGCGGTTGTGGTGGTACTACGAAGTGATGCACTACTTTATTATATCATCATTATCGTCATCGTCGTCAGACGGTATTCTAAAAGGTATTCGAATCTGAACGACGCACCAGCGTTCGTTTGAAGTAAGTACAACCTTATCATCGCGTCCCCTGTTTTTTATAATGAAAAAAAATGAGACGCATGTAGGGATGATAATGGTAAATGATGATGATGATGAAATCAAGTTTATGAGCTCTATTCTATTGTTGGGATTGAATAAAGCGAACCCCATAATATTACATTATTATCATATTTTTATATTCCAAAGTCGCAAGTAATACAAGCTTTCAATTTAAAATCCATAATGTCATCTCCGTTGCATTCATTTACTCTCATAAAAATGTTCATTTCTGTCATTATTGTGGCACATTCGACGACTACGCCTCAAAGTAACGTTCCTTTAAAGAATCATTGCTCCCAAAAATGCAAATGACAAAATTAAATATTAGACTTTTCATTCCAGTAGTAAACCTGTTAGTAGTAGAGATGCTGTATGCAAATACAATAAAGCATACACAAAAACAAAAATTGCACGCGACTGACAGTCCAAATTGAATTTCATCCCCCTCTCCGTTGTGTTTCTCTGAATGGAAAAATGACATGGCAAAGATTTGAATTAAGTCCCAACGAATCCGCGACGTCTCTCGTCAAGAAGTTATCATTTCATTACTCGGTAATGGTAATGGGAATGACATATGGTGTGCATACTTTTATGATGTCAATGATTGAGGTGTTGCTCTTTCATGATGATAATAAAATTTCATATTGAAAAGTAAACTTCCAATTGCTGCACTTGTACTTAAACCATCTTCTACCTGAATTTTTAAAGCTGCCGTTGGTTGTAGCGCACATGGAAAAATTGTGATTTCCTTATTTACTCAGAGTTCAAACTGTTCACAGTTATGCGTGCACGCGCTTCATGAAATTGTTCGGGAATAAAGAGAAAATAATGAAACATTCGTGCAGTTAGAGAAATTTTTTTGATTATGGTAGGTTCACAATTATGATTTTATGTTTATTTACAAAAACCAGCAGCCAGAGTCAACGTTTGAATTTTTTTCATGACCGAACGAGAGCCACAGGCAACGCATGCTTTCTCTTCTGACATGCCATTGCATGAGTAAAACTTTTAACTGAAAAGAAGTTTCTTGATTATGAGCATGATTAGACTTTTGTACACTTAAACCCAATTTTTTAAAAAACGTTATACGACGAAGAAGAGATAAACTAAGCATATTTTTTGGAATTAAACAATATGCTTGTCAGCTTTTGTGTAAAAATTATGTGCACAAGATAGATATAGATATAAAGGTAAGGAGGAAAATTCCTTTTTGCTCGAGTCATCAGTAAATCAGAGTGCATTGAAGGTAATGGCAATAATAACAATCATACTAGTCATAATACTAAACAATAACACCAGACAGAACAGGAATTGACAGAGTGAAGTTCATTGTTCTGAAAAAATGTCAGAATTTTCCCTGAGAGCACGATGACCCAGCACTGGGATTAATTAATTTCTGGGTTGGTTAGTAATCAAAGTTCCCATCGTTTACTTGGCCTTTACATTGGTCGCGACTTTAGTCTTTTCCTCTTTTTGCATTGCATTGGCAAAGGTGTACATATTGACGAAGTGCACCATCACAATAGTGGCAGAGCTTCTTCTATGCACACATCAACAAACAATGGAATGTGCAGTTGAGTTCATTACAAATGTAGTTTTACTCAAAATATGAGGAAATTTTCCACAAGTTCAGAAAGTGCGTTTTTGCCTCAGACAATTTGGAAGAAATCCTATTTTCTCAGTCATTTTCAACTCCCATTGTTTCATAAAGATAAATAATACTAGTGATTTAAGCCCACAGCCATTGTCATTTAGATTTATGAAATTGAACAGCCACATAGTGCATTCATTAGTATTATCTGGCAGTAAAAATTACAACCATCTAAATTTTTGAAGAGGGTTAGTTCCGGCCACATAAAACGTCTTGACATTTTGTACTCATATGTCTCCATTTAAAAGTTCACACAAATGACAAGTGCTTTCACCAAAGTACAGCACAGTGTCCTTGTTTCAGAAACACTAATTCTGCGAAAATGTAGCAATTCACTCTGTCACATTTTACAGGCCTATGAAGCGATGTTTTTTTCATGTCTCCCTCACCCTATCTCATCAGATCCTAAAACAGTTCATCTAATCAACTAAAAACCGTTGGAAATTTCCTCTTGCATTTTTATACGTACGTATATCATTTTTCTCTCCCTCTCCCTGTAATTTAAAGGTGCATTGACGGCAATAAAAATTATAACAAGTTGAAAAAGGCAACACACGCGACCTCATCGCAAACATGAACAAACACAACTGCGCACACTGCCCTTCGCGATCATCAAAATATGCTCATCCTATTATTCTACTTTTTCCTTGTGAGCACACATGTTGTCTATTCTGCAAGAGACAGCATTAACATCTTGCCTAACGTTCTGCTTCATAAACTTTTTACTGTAAATTATACCCGTCTTTTGAGTGTGTGAGAATATCATTTTTAAACTTTAATTTTCACATGTCCCAAGTCCGGATGATTTCGCTTTTTTCTATAGTCAGTCATCATCTTCAAAAGTAATAATGATACCGTGTTTATTTTTGCGTTTCAAAGTAATGTCGAGAACCATGTCAGAAAAATGAGTAAACTTCTAGCTTGGATCCCCTTTTCTAATTTTTATGTTGGAAGAAAATATTTTTTGCTAAAATTAACAATGTATTTCGCAGTGCAAGTGCCTTTAAAACAATAAAGTTGTAAAAGTACATGTAAAATTTTTCTCTACAACTTTTACAAAATACAGAATCATAAAATTTAACTGACAAAAGTAATAAAACGCAACATAAATGCGTACTTCTTATTATTATCATCTATGCTCGTGGCTAGTTCCATACTGTTCCAAAGACACATTCCACAATTTTCTCGAGATATTACGGAATTATGACTATGATTTCCAACATTGCAACTGATGTATGAATATTTCTCTGGCATTGCTTCTGCATTCCCCTAGCAAGACGAACGAATGCTATTTAGATGGCTTGTTTGCCTTAGTTTAATTTACTAGCTATCTACTGCTTGTTTGTTACGTCTGTAAACTGAATCCTATAATACCTTTATAATGACATCTCACCTTGTCAGATGACGCAGATGTTGCGTGTTTTATCTCTTACTGTCGTTATGAAGCTCCCAGAAGGTTTTTTATTATCCCTTGCCACTATTTTAAGTGTGTGAGCAACATTTCTGCAGTTGATCTTCCACACTGAACTCGCGCGAGATCAACGTGGTAATTCTCCTGTGCTTACTACATAGTAAATACCCAATAGCGTATTAAACCAATTAAATAATGAAGTTAGTTTGAAAAGTCACTACGAATCTAACAAAGAGTCGGCATGTGTAAATTAATAAATTGATTTCGGAGGAATTAGACACCTCGGAAGTGCAATTTCACATGCACCACAGTACCAAGTAAATTCAAAGCACATTGTCCTAAAAACTGGAGCGTTTTTGTAAGCTACATTTTGTTGCGAGCCCTCAGTTCTACCCCACTCTCAAAAAGTAAATTCAAGCTAAGGAAACGAAAATAAAATCAAATTAAAATGAAATAATTACTCAACATTCATTAAGTAAACACAATAAAAGGAACTACAAGAACGGTAGTACGCTTTTTGGATTGCATCAGAAGAACCAAGGGACGTTGTTCTGCTGATTGTTATTACTTCCATTATTAAAGCAGACACAATAATGGACATTATGCATCGCACGTGTGCATTGTGTTAAATCAGTACTTACTTAGCGATTAAAATTAATCTCTATTGTGATCTCCTGATCTCTGTCGTGCTGTGCGCTCAAAGCGTGCTCACAAGGAGTGTTCTTTTATTTCTTATTTATGTGTTTTGGCCAGCTTCTTCACTTACATGCTTCCAAAATCTCAACACGAAACAAAAAAGGAACAAAAGCATTATAAGCACTGCTTCTAGTACCATTCATAGCCTTCCTATCCACTTCCAACATCGCCACTCTGTTGAATCTATAATGTTCCTATTATGTCATGCCTTGTAATGACCTTTCTTTTGTCTTTTCGTCAATAGCTTTCTGCTGCCTTTTTTGGAAGATTACATCTCAGCCTCACAAGAACAAAAAACGAAATACCTAGTCATGAATACAATACATTTTCTGTTGTTTCTACTACATCACTCTGTGCTTGTGTCTCACTCCGAGTTCACCCATGAATGGGCACACATGCGGATAGCCAAAACCTCAAGGGGCCTAATTCATCCGTTCATCACTGTTTTACCAACAAGAAGAGTTTAGAGCAATCGCAAGCTCAGCCTCCCACGTAATTGTTGCTAAACCTATCTAGATAAAAATCTTCAAGATGCTTTTCAGATTTTTATCACATTTTTGTGAACTCAAGTTTCATTCATTCATCCGTGAATTGCGCAAGAAGAAATGCCCTTACACAATTGACGATTGCAGTGATGCTCCATGTGCATAAGATGTATATTAAGTAATAAGCCTTTTCAGGAGGCAATCGACAAAAACAATGTAATTTGTTTCATTTTGAACAATGGAATTCCTCCCAGCAAGCAAAATCGAACTCCCTAATTCTAAAAGTTGAAAGTTATCGTTTTAAAAGAATCCACTTTCAGAAAGAAATAAGAGTGGCAATCTCGTTCCCCCTCTTCTCTCAGTTCAAGTAATTTTCTTTAAAAAATTCACTACATAATATTATTCTGCTGAAGCCCCGTCCAGCTTAAACTAGTCCCTTGGCTTTGCATAAGAGGCAGATGATACCATTATCCGTTTACAGAACATTTCTTACCACATAATCTTCTCCCGCATTATCCACACACTTTTTTCAAATTACTGCACGTACTTTATGTATTCATGAATACGATATGTATATATATATGTCTAACTGGCAAGATTCGTGATCCCGATCCTGCACGGCATGACTGTTGTGTCCTTTTTTATGATTTTCATTCATAAAACTTCAAAGCGGAAGTCGAGGTTTTGGTTACGCACAAACTTACAAAATGATGAGGAGAATGATGGTGATGATGCTAAACAAATACTTGCATTCAGTGCTTTCGTATTGTACGTCCTCACATACTCAAATGCACCCATTTTTTCTACTTGTTGTGAGAATGTAAGTTTAATGGGACAAAATGGGATTTGGAAACCTGGACCCCTTTTCATACATTCAAGCAGAATACAACAAATCCTCCTGAATGACTCAAACATATCAAGTATCACTTTAACATGGTGAATAAAAACACAAGTGTTCTCCGCAGCCTGCACTCACTCGGGAGCATTATGGTATATCCATATAAAATGTACATCCTTACAAGCAATCACTTACTTTGCCGAAGCAGAACTAATGTAGGTTACTTTCTTTCAATGGGGTACTCTTGCAGAATGAAAAGGTTGGTAACACTTTCTGGACAAAAAGCGTTAATTTTTGCACTGAAACGTTAAATTTTACCTGTATTGTAATTGTGCGCAAATCCTTGCGTGGTAATCCCTGAATTTTTATGAATGAAGAAGCTCCTGTCATTTTGATAATCATATTTAGAATTCAAGTCAAATGTAGATATACCGCAGAAAATCCTTGTATCAAACAATATGAAATATTCGTCAGCTTCTCAACAAAAATTCACAGCTTAGAAAGATGATATCACTAAGATAATCTCTTTAATTGCATGGCTAGTACATGTGGAATTATGAATCAACGCAAGAAAAATCTTTCAAAATTTTATCCTCATATAATACACAAAAAATCATATAAATAGTTTAAGGTGTCGTTGTAGCTGAGAATGAGCATATATAAAAGTCTACCACTGTGATTATCCAGCAGTACAAAGCAACACTCATTATCACAGCCTGTCGGCCGAGAAAAAAAAAATGAACAAAGTGTTCGTGTTCCCCTATTTTCCTTCCCAGGTAAATTTTTTTTTTCAGTGTACAACTTTCCATAATAACATTCCTCCTCTCTCTCTTCGTTACAACAAGGTTGGAAGATGGAATATGTGCACTGTGAGAATGGGGCAAAAACAATTTCATTCATAAACACGATTTCCGGTAGAAATGGTGCTGGTGAGTACAAAGTATACGTATGCATAAAGTTTTGTATGCCATGTCATGACAAAACGATATATCTTTGAACGTGAATAACTTGAAATTATGACTATCACAACACAAAAAATATGCGGTTGAGAACAAAAAAAACATATTCTTTCATATGAAAAAGGAAGCGCACTTGAATTTGTTTTTTTTTGCTGCCATGCTCCATGACAGTAATGACCAAAGAAATAGAGTAGGTGTGCTTAATTTTGAAGAACGCATATCTCTTGTTTCCTCAAAATTATATTAAATATTGGTGCAGTATGAAAAAGTATATAATATGATATACCGGCACATTTGGTAAGGGTAGTATTTAAATGCAATATTTTCATGTACAATGAAGCAATCTGTGCTTTAAAGTCGATATGAAGCTGTACAACTGTGTCGCGATATGTACCCAAGTGTGCGCACGAAGACAACCTTTATAGAAAAGAGTGGGTTTCTTTTCATGCTTTCGAGGCTTTGGCCCATGCCAAGGAAATCACTTTTTGTGCCTGGAAAAAGCTGCTGAACAAATGGCACGTACATTATGAGTTTCGTCCCTTCCTGTCCTCTCAATTGTTTTGTCATGTTCTACAATTATGGTATGGTGCAACAGGCTGTTCTTTTCATAGTTGTTGTTTTCCTACAAAATGGTTCAGTAGGCATCATGGTGGACTCCATATTGCATAAAATGCAAGAAAAAGCAGCGCACAGAAATGGCTCATATCGGCACACTTTGCCGGGTACATGTTTTTCTTTTGCTGTCGTAACGAGGCCGGATGTACATGACTCGTGCAAATTAGATATCCATAAAAAATGAAGTTAAGCAAGGAAAAGTGAGGTAGTCACGTTTCATCAATTAAAAATTGCAAAGCAGGAGATTATAAAGATATTACTACAACAGGATGGCCGTCCACAGGATAGCCGTCCACAGGATGGTCGCATGAGCCAAATTCATGACAATTTAATGTTCTTGAATGACATCGATAAAACTATTTAAAAAATAAGCTGAAACAACAAAGTAGGACCAGATATAGCTTACCGTTCAGAAGCGATGGTGGAGGTATCGATGTGGCTACTGACACGGGAGGATGGGAAAGGGGAGACAACAGTGCATTCACTTTTTGGTCCATTGTGGTATATGCGGGGTCCATAAGCAACTCGTTGATTTCCCCATAGTCGTACAAGTCAAGTCCTGCAGCCCGACTCGCTTCGATATCTACACAGAAAAAATAAATTGTCGGTTTTCGTCAAAAAATGATAAAGTATTTTGTTAAACGTATGGATTCTTGTTGAAGTTTTAAAATCATTTTCGATGCATGACATAAAAATGTTTGAAATCCATTCCGCGTCAATGCAATTTGCAAGCGCACATAAACTAGTGGAGCAAAGATATTTCATACACGTCATGTCACATCATTTACAGGATTTCCACATGAATTCAAATACATTTTTTCATTACGCAAGCACTTTTAATTTTTAATCAAAATTGAACTGATAGTTCCGTGGAGCTAAACTGTACTGCCAGGTACAAAGTGTAAATCATTCTCTTCAAATAATCTCAAATCTACAAGTTGCTTGAGCGAAACAACATCATCGTCACGTATCTATTTCCTCTAGAGTTCAATAAGTACAAATAGCTTGTTACATAAATTCATAAGGTAGGATTTCAAAACAGACAAATCGCGATCTACCGGACGCCAAGTCGGGAACGGAAATTGGAAGGTCATGTGAAATGATTACGGGCGGATATGGCGATGACGAGGAGGATGAGGTATTTTTAACTCTGATTATTTTATATCGACCTATTACTGTACGCTATCAAGTTAACTGCCTTGTCTAAATCATCACTGTAGCTGAAAGCAGTAGTGATTGCCAGTGAGCATTTAAATGCATGATGTTACTTGTCCGATTGCTCCACATGTGAATTTTACACATAATACCACGATTCTGCAACTTTTATTGGACTAGGAATGCGGCGACAGCACGGTGTTGAATGAATGAATGCGTCGTGGATGGATTGATTGTGTGGAAATGTTTTAAAAAAAGACCGACAAAATCGCCCATATTGTTCGCATAATGTAAAGCACGCTTCCCGTTTTCATCAATTTCAAAAAACCTTCGGCGGGATATGGATATCCTGTTTGACTGTTTGATGATTATAAAATGTATTAAAAACTAAAGCATACCATCATCACCAGCAACCACTTCATGCCAATGCAAAGTCGACTGAATAATAATGTTATGTATAAAAATGGATGTTGTTGTGATGTTGTGTGTCCCATGGTTTCCTTTTTCCTTTCCTGCTTACTCTAACAATTCTACAACCACCACTACCACGGATGCTGTTGTAACCAGCAATAACTATACAATACCGATTGGAACATTTAATGCTGAAAACTATTCCGATTACTAACATTCATAATTGTGAATCTACTCCTGACACTTCCGTTTTATTCTTCTTCAGCTAAATATAGTGCTCAACTTTATTCTGCACTTTCCCTCTGACTCCACAAATGAAAACTAAGGTTCAGTGCGGTTCTGTGCCTGCGCTGGAACAGGCGAAGAGTCTACTAGCAAAAAATATTTTGTTGTGTTCAAAGTGCACCGAAATTTCCAGAAATTTACTCCCCAGAAATAAATAGTGAAAGTGGAATCGCCTGCGAAAGTGTGAGAACTCAAAGCAAAGGATAGACTCCATTAAATAGCACGAAGCTCTATGGTGTTACGGATCATTGGGTATGATTTATATACGCGTTAAGTTGTTTTCAAATACGCTCGCCTTTATAATCCTCTTAAATCAGTTGGACAAACAAACGAGCGCAGTTTATCAGATTGAGATGATTTATTTACATTGAGCATGGAAAACATCATAACAGCTCAACCGCTTAGCAAGCTTGAGAATCAGAGGAACCGTCAAAGTGAAGTTGTGAATGAAGTGGATACGACATAATGTGACATTCTTTCATTTCATTCAATGACAGTGTCCCTTACTATTTACCAGGATTATTATCATATAATCCTAATCCTTTGCTCACACAATTTTAAAGTTGAAAGAAATCTGGTTGTGCGAAGTTTCCATTGCCCTCGTGAAATTTGTGGGTATAGACAAGAGGTGGATAAATTCCGTGTGGACATACCTGTAAAGCAATCTTGGGTGAATGCACACAGGAATTGCTACGAGATGAAATCACATGTCAGTGCAAGTTGATGTAGGCATGAAGATGGCAAGTTAAGTGAAATAAATGTGTTTTGGGAATTTACCTTTTAAAAAATAGTGCCTTAAACAAGTGATGAGTGCGTTTGATCCGAATCAATTTTCAAGAATAAAATGAATTTTAACTTGATCTGATGTCTGTACAAAGTTTTGAAAACATCTTTAAAATCTGCAAATTAAATTAATTGGAGCATTGTACCTGTCTGGATAAACCATAAAACTTCAGCTACGAAACTCATCTACCTACTGCAACATCACATAGAGGCGAGCAAGTCCGTTGTCTTTGTGTGTAATATCTACCTTTGTGCTAATACACACACATACATATGTACAGCGAATTAATGCTTGCAAGTAAGGCAACAACGTACGGCGTACACTGTTGAAGCTGCTCGACTGTCTACTTATAAGAAACTTCATGCGTATAGGAATTTTTTATGCTTGGAAAACTATCTATGAGTGAATCGGAAGATTTCTTGTTTAAACAAGCGACAAAGCACGACTCCGTTTTTTACTTGTCGGCAAGCAATAAAAGAAAAGATTGGTAAACCGAAACCTAAACCAGATTATATCAGGATCACGACTCGGATCACTCTAGTTATTAGAAGTATCAACCGTGCGCCTAGCGAGAGACGGAAAATGCTACTTGATTTATGTAAGGACTGCTGCATCTACCGATTCTAAATAAAAAGACCACCATAGGACTCCATTCAACATGAAATTTTCCATCCTAAAATTGCACACTCACGAAAAGCAATGTGTTGTGTATAATATTAATACTTAATAACTGCTGCAGCAACAATGCATCATCAACGTCACACAGGTAAAGACATGAGGTGAGATTGTCCAATGGGAGCATAGTTTGCTACACGCTCATCATCATCATGCCCTCGGGTGATACTAGGGTCAGCACAAAACTCATCCCAAAGATTTCATCTAACCAATCACTGCCGCAGAAAAAAAAATGTTTTTCTACTTCTCCCTCTGTCTTTAATTCAACTTTTGTTGTTCGCCCTCTTCTCTAGACTCTCCTATTCAATTACTTTGTCGTCCACGCTCAAGATCACGAAAGCGAAAGATTGGGGCAAACATAAAAAAAAGGAAAACAAATCAAGTGCAACAGATGTGAAATTCATCGTTGTACGTTTCTGTGCATCGTAGAATTCTGAGAAAAATGATTTACCCCCGCCCGATTTATACGTGGTAATGTATGCCTATCTTCTTCATTTTATTTGTACACAATTCATTTTAAAAATCTGCTAATCTCTCGTGTAAATACACACACGTTACGATGAAAATTTATGGAGCCATTATCAAAGGCTTCACAATTCTATTGGGTTTTGATATTAGTTACGGATTGCATCGGCTGCACCAAGTTTTGTGAAAATATGTAGCATGTTTAAATCCTGTTGTTGCTTCACATAACGAAAATTACACCTCTTTGCTTCACACTCTTCTTATCAGCATTCTTACATCTTCTTTGCAGCGCATTTTACAGAGAATCAAGAAAAAGTGTGAATGTCACGCTTGAACTGTTCTCCAGAGCGGCATCGCTTAAACTTTTTTTACGGAGTCAGCATTCTCTTTTTTTTAAATAAATAAGAATTTTAAACCCAATATTCATCCAGTCAAAAGTTGACGAGTTAACAACGAGACAACCTCATTAATTCTTTAAAAATGTAAAATGCTAAATGTATTGTAATGCCCCATTTCATTCTCAACACCCTCTTCTCAGAGCTGCACCTGGACCGTATGTACTAAAAATGCCCCCAAGGTCTCTGTTCTTCTTTCTCAACGTGACATGTTGAAACCAGACTGTGAATTACATAAAAAATATAGACTGAGCTAGTTTGATAAGCAATAAAATGTTGTACTCAGTTTTTCCCTATTTAGCATTCAAGCAGCGTACTATTTCTTCACTATTTCATAGCATTTACAAACTTTTATTTTCGGCTTGGGTAACAAAATGTACACTCATTTACAGGCTTCAAGAAGACTAGCTTGAAAGCAACACGACTGTTCTATTCGAAACTTTATAGTTTATAAAGAATAATCATTACAAGTTATTCCAGTTCATTCTAAAAAACAGTTGATACACTAATGGCTCCATGGATTTGTTCTTTACATCCACGCAAATTGCTTTCAGGAACAGGAATAATGTTCGCCAAATGTTTATTTAGGTACATGTTTTTCTCCCGCTATTTCAGTCAAAAGTTGTTTTTATATTTATTGTTTCAGAACACATTGACAATAAAAAGATGGAATGTGCAGAGAAGGAAAACGCCATCATTCTAAATATTCTGGAAGAAAAAGTCTCTTAGCTTCGCATTGTCATATCTATTTTCTGACAAGTGATACATATAGTAAAACTGAGAAGGGGTGAATTTGTAGAACAAAGTGGTGTTCGTTTCAATATTTTTTCTCTCATTTACTGTGTCAATTGCACTTAGAGCGACTGAAGCACTAATCTGTTGACCAAAGTTCCTAAAAGAAGAGCCATGTATTGTATTTTTCACTCATGTTTCCATTTCTTTCGAAAATGATGGCTATGATGGTAATGATAATTTGAACTGGGACCAACACATTTATTACCACTTTTTTTACTGCTGTGCGGTGCACTACAAATTTTACCTCGCACGAACACACCTACGGAGAGACCAACCAGCAATCAACCACCCTCGTCTTCTCAAGTCAGAAAGCTAAAAGCCGTCAATTAGGACCTGTCTAGGAATTTAGTAATAGACTTCTCCGCAGCAACAAAAAAAATGGTAGGAAAATCATGTATCTAGTACCTCGAACAAAAGTCTAGAAACATTCATTTTCAAGATGAATGATCTCTCATGACTTTGTCTTCTTGTGAACACGTCAAAAGAGTGAACTTGGCTTGGAGCAAAAAAAGCGAAGCAAAGATTTACGTGTTTTGGACAAGTCTTGTAAATAACAGGGAAATGTTAGAAGGGAGATGATGAGTATAACTCTAAATTATCTTCAGCAGTCATAATAATACGTATAATCTCTCTTTCTTCTTCCCTCATTTTATATAATATGCTTCTAAAAATCAGTGAAACACACTCTTTCGAGATGGAGTAACCGCCCTCTTGCTCAATACAAAAAAACGACTACATAAATTATCAACTGGTTCCGTCTAGCAAATACTGTGCTAAAAGCAACTTTTCGGTATTACTCTGAGTGAACGCAATTGGTTAAGCGAAACCATGAATGATTCTAGTGGATTATGAAATTGCAACTGAGAGTTGAAAATACAGAAAAGTCTAGATTTTCAAAATGCAATCTTGTCACAAGAAAAATAAATGTGGTTTACTCACCTTTTTGTAGAATTTCAAGATGCTCCCACAAAATATCACCTGTAGAAAATTAAATAATGGACAAATTAAAATTATGTAAATTTCCATTAAAAATCATTCAGCCTGCTTCTTCAAATAATATTGCGATTTTGAAGATTTGGGTGCGTATTAATTTTAGTTTCTATTCAGGCAGTTGTAATAAAATCAAGCAATGCATTATTTATTTAATGCTGTGGAAGTACAGAGTTGGGAATCAATACTGGATTTATTGTATGGGATGCCTTTTATTGTTTTTTCGATTTTCTGGATTTTTTAATTACCCATGTATGCAGGAGTATGGGAGAGGAAAGCCTCCCGACCCAAAGCGATGATATCTTTCCCTTTCATTTGGGCTATTTCGTTAGCCGTGGAGCTGTGCTGAAGTGTAAACTCGTTGCAGGCCCACTCAAGCCAGTGTTTAACGTGAGATTCCTGCCAGTATCGAGGATCTGAAAATTACAAATACGTTTCAAAAGTTAGGATTAAATGGATCGTTATAATCATGCATAGCCTCAGTTGCGAAAGCAAAGTTGTGAACCTTATCTACCATCTGGAACTCCTCTATACACACGGTGTAAAATATTGTTTTCATAATAAAGAACTAATTAATATTTCTTTGACTCCACCCGACAGATCGAGTTGCCCCGCAGCTAATATGAACACAAACTTTTGCAATATAAACACAAATTACTGATGCGGTACGGTTAATCAACAGATCATCATCAATTAAAAAAAACTTTTGATAGGTCATATATTGAAATTCTGCAGAGACAATGATTGTACACGGATTGAAATGTTTTGAAAACATTAGTGCATGATCGTGCATCGCACTCTATGTACCATCGTCACAAGGCTTTCTTGTGCAACACCACACTACTGAAAAAACAAGAGTACGACATAGGCAACCTTTATCATCGACGGTAAAGGTTTTTATATGTACATAGTTTATCTATAAATATACATACTCCATTATTGTAAACTCCTTTTCTACTCTGTCCAAAAGATTTAGTGCAATATTCTAATACAGGTTTTATGTGGAGAAGGCAAGCTGCACAGTTCGATTCGAAACCATATTCGGACATTCCCCAACTCATTCCAATTTATCCACCTAACCTCATACTTACTCCTTCGTCCAAATGCATACATACATGTACTATAATTACATTATTATCATACCATTATCACGGACCTCTTTTGCAAATATTTAGAACCAGGAGGACTCCTATCCTCAGAGTAATAATAATAATACTGCCTTATTATTAAGCTACTGATAATGATCAGAAGCAGAAGCGTCCTGATGCTAGATTAGGTACAACAGCACAAAAAAAGTACGTGAAAAACGCTTCGTGCTGCAACTTATTATTACAATTGTGTACATGGTACATGTGCAAAATCACTGTCAGCAGGCAACAGCATTGCATGGCATAGTTTAAAATCACAATCAGCATCATCGAGGTCAACTTCCAAGAAACGTCTCATATTCACACAATATCATACTTAAACAAAACAAAACACATGGAGTTTTTGATAATAATGATTGCGTAGCGCTGTTGGGTTGATGATGTGGTGATGTGCTTTTCTCTTTTTTATAGAATCGACGTATGATGCTGATTACGACGACCATTACCGTCATCTAAATTCCAGAGTAGGAGAATAAGTCAAGAACTCCGTATGGAGCACCACGAAACAAAAAATCAACCAGTCTAAAACTAAACGTCAAATGCTCATATTCCATTCGTATCGTAAAAACGCTATAGGCCACAGCTCGCACTCTCCGAGAGCTGGAGTAGCAGCTCTTCTTAACAATGCTAATCTCACTTTTTTGCTACTCGTCGCCTTTGAAAAAATGAATCGTATTTTTTTGTACAAATCTTCTTGAAACTTGACTACTCTTGAAACCCCGACGTAAAAAAAATGTTCCATTAACTATTACATTTTCTTCATCATCATCATAATAATAACAACAGCAGCCACGCCACTGATACTGATGTTCCTCTGCTCTGCCACGAGGAATCATTGCATTGTTCACTCACTTTGTTGTTGTCTGTTGTTGTATAAGCATATATATAGCTTTGCTTCACGCTACAGTGATCATGATGATGTATACTGCCGTGTCCTCTTCACTCAGTCGTTGGCTATAAAAACATACCTAGTCACTCGCTGTTTTTTAGATTGTTTCCCTGAAAAAATATTGTCCGTGTGCTAACAACAATGGCTGGTTGCTGTAATATATCATTGTAAATAATTTTCAAAGTACATAACAGGGTCTACTCATATATTTATTATTATTGCGTTCGTCTGGTGGATATGTGTCTACTTTTTTGTGTGATGTTATGATTTACGTACCTACCTGCTAAAATAAAAAAATGAGCACTGTGCACCTGTCTATATCTGAATTGAAAATGAAGGCTTTGAATATTATTTAGCCTCTTGGGCACACAATGGAAGAGTTACTTCATCAAGAGTAATAATAACAATGGAATCAAAGTCATCTTCACTGCATCGTCATTTGGTAGTGTAGTGTTCGCTGGGTCTGTAGTAATTTATGGAACATGTACACTTTTTTGCACTAACGTCCCATTAAAAGTCAAGTGAACTAAGCATCGAATTTATCTGCCAGGCTGATCGCACGATTGGTAATGTATTAAGTAACATGTCATTCGTCAAGTCAAGCACCACCTGAAAATTCTCAACTCGCAAGTGGAGTTTGTATAAAAATATTTTAGCTTGCACATTAGTGTAACTTTGTGTTTTATAACTTTTGACTCCTTCCATCCAAATGGCAGACGTGTAAAATCCAGTCAATGTCGAAACATTTACACAAGACTATCACACACGAAAATATTAGAGACTCTCCCGTACTTCTTCTACTTTTTTTCAAACATGGCAAACGACTATAGAATATGTAAACGTGTTTTGATACAAAAAAAACTAAAAGGGTAGGTAATCTTTTTTGTGAGGATGAGTAATGCAGAAGAGCATGATCGCCCCACAGACTCTTTTTTTGCATGTTACGACATGCAATTCATCTCTTGGCTCCCACGAAACTGGTCCTTTCTCTCATCTACCAATTAAATCTCGAATTCTTTTTCTACGAAAATAAAAATCTTTAGGGGCTAAAGAAACTGGTCTGG
>JAHZNF010002662.1:0-13713 GCA_027744215.1 Troglopedetes dispersus
CGAAGAGGTCCACCATCTTTCACCAATTTCTGGTTACAACAATACTTCATGATCATGACATATTTAGTTTAGGCATCTTGTAGCTTTAGATAGCAAATTTTGCACATTCCCGTTCGGGTTTTAGAGACGGCAACAACTTTGAAATCCATACATTCCTCTTCCCAACAATCAATGCCTCATTGTTCATGTGAAAGTTGAACAGTCTATATAGAAAGAAAGCAAAGGCAATTATTCAAGCGGGTTTTAATAAATGCGAATCAGACGAGAGCCGCAACAAAGGAAACAGCAACCTTAAGTGTTTGTTTGGACACTCATATTTCTACTTCTTAAGAGGAGATTAAAGAAGAAGGGTTCAGTACAGTAGGAGGTGTTGGGTAATAATCAATTCTTGAATGGTTTTCAAGTTTTCAATGATTATATCTGACATGAAATTTATATTTGTTATTGACGAAACGATGAAGGTATATAATGGGTTTTTGCTTAAAATGATTTTTTTTCTTTCAGGAACAAAATCAGCATAATGGGTTTTTGGTTGGAACTCAAGCTTCTTCTTTGGAAGAATTTCACTCTGAAGCGCCGGAAACCTGTTAGCTAATAGTTTTGAATTCCTTGCATTTATTTCGTATCAAAAGGGAATGAGCAACAAAATTTTAATGTATCATACAATATTTATTAGCTATTCACGCTTTAATTTTTCTCCGTGTTCCAGATAATGTTCGTGTTTGAGCTGTTAATTCCGCTGGTTTTATTTGTTGTATTGGTACTTATCCGAAGAAGGAAGCCTGCGATTGAGAATCCTGCCAGTAATTATCATATTAAAAATACCAGATATTTTTAAAACAACAGCATAATATTACACTGAACAAAATATATTCTTGAAGGCTTAACTTCGTCAAAATTGACCACTGACTTTCTCCAGGTTACTTCTATACGTGGCCTTTACCAAGCGCGGGGATGATGGCTATAATGCAAGCATTCTGCGATATGCCACCTACGTTGGATGAGTATGGGTTTCCCAAATACCCGAACTCATCGTAAGTCATGTGAAATTAATTCACTTCAAGTGCCTTCATTTTACTTTTGTTTTCTTTCAATACCCCTATTCTCGGCAGGTTTTAACAATTTTTTATATTTCAGAATTCAAGAGTTTCTTACTCATGTGAATACAGTCGGAGATAACTATAATTTTTTTAAGCCGGGATTTACATTAGATGAGTTGCAAGAGGTCCCGCGAATTTATCGGAGTATTATAGAAGATCCCCTAATGCTACAAGAATATTTTGAGCGGGATACTACAGGTAATTTCCAACATGACATATTTAGATCACAATTACAATTGGGAGGCGTAGAATTTGATTCACGTCGAGAGTAGGTATTAATGATTGATCTTACAATTTGATCTGTCCAGGGATTAGACCTGTAACTCTTCTGAAGGATCCAATCGGCTTACAAGACTTTATGACAAAAAATCTTTCGATTTGATCATAATCTCACTGCGGAGCTTATCTTTAACACAACAATTCACAGAAAAAGTTTATTTACTTTGCTGTTTCATAATCCCAATGTCTCGAAAATCTTCCACGTTCCAAACATAACTTCTACTGCGATTCCGCAAGCAGGGTATTCACGATTAAATGGAAACAGGCCTTCAGAACTAACAGAATTTACCGGGTACATTGGCGAGGGGTTCCTGTATAGCTACATGAGAAAGAATGATATGTCCGAGGACATTTTTACTGCGTTGTTTGGAATGAAAAATGGGAACATGGACGAACTAATCTTCTATGCTTCTTCCTTGCTCAAAGTATTTTTTTACATTTCATTTTATAGTTGCATTTTGTCTGCATAAAAACATGCATTTCTTTTAAGAAGGCATCTTTTAAATAACAGAAAGTTTTGCTGAACGAAGAAGCGATATCAGATTACGTGTGCCACTCAAATCCCGATGTGCCTATATGGAGCTGTGATAAAGAGAATATTGGCCACGAATGTCGTGGTCATTTTCTAAAATTAAGTGAGGAGTACTGTCGTTTACCAATCCACAAGAGAAAACAGTTGATTTCTGTCATTGGCGCTCACATCGAACCAGACATTTTGACAACTTTTGTAAGATCCATCATTGGACAATATGTAGCAAATTTATGATAATTCGTCATGCAGTTAACTTTATCAGTCGTTGTTTCTAGTTCAAATCTTGGAGGACTGATGAAGGGAGAGATAGAATGCAAAGGTTCATAAAGAATGTTGATACATTCCTAAAGTTCAAACTCTCAGTTGGGGATTTGTTCAGGGTGAGCGAGGCAATGCCACAGGAGTACTGTAATGAAAATTCAACCAGTTCTTTGGGTTATGAAGATGTAGAGACTGACACAACGGCAGAGACGTTGGAGCAGTCAAATACCACGGACTCAACAAATAAGAAAGTTAGGCTTTGCCTACATATATGTAGTTGTTAATAAATCCTGTACCGTAAAAAGATGTTCTGAGCGATTTTGAGCGTTCTTCTTAGGTTTTTATTCAGGGTTGCTTTCTTCCTGCCTTGGTGCGCAGATCTTTAGCTTTCATTTTCTGCATCCCTATGTCAGTCAAGTTCCTTGGATGTTATGCGAAAAAGCGTGAACTGATGACTTTTTGGGTTTTGCTTTGCAATTTTTTTTTGTTTTTTTTTTGGCGGCTGTATATACAGGTTTCCGGAAATTGTTTTCAAGTTAGCGGATTCTGTAGCTCCAGACATGTTTATTGTTATGCATGTTTTACTTTTCCCTCAGTATAAAAATGTTACATTATTTTTAGTGTTTTTCGAGTGCCTAATTTCGGTGTTTTTGAACTCGCGAATTTTTTAGACATTTTTTGGAAGCGCGCTATTATACTTACAAGAAACAGTAAAATAGATTAAATGAATTAAAAATGAAATGCTCAGGACATGCAGAATCATTGACTATAGAGCGTTACTCTCTTTCTTTATCTCCATGTGAGAGCTCACGTATTTTCAGAGCATCTATTTATGGTACAGGATTTACATCCTTAATTTTGATTCAACATTGGTTCGTCTTATTTTAGCAGAGTCATCCTCAACCGTTTGTTCAAATATGGAAGGCTATGCAGAAAACCATTTGTGGTCAAGACGTGGTACTGGATGATCATCTCAAAAGCTTTGAGGATATTCCAATGACTAACAGTCAAAAAGCCAAACTGAAGTTATTGGTTCACGTTTTGTACAGCAATCCGAAAGTTCTCTATGTTCCTAGCGGGACTGCTGCAGATAAAATAATCCAAGAGGTTATTATTGATACTCAGCTCAATTCATGGCTCCCTATGATGCTGATTAATGTAAATAAGTATGGGAGACATCTTAAATCTTTTCAAATCATACGTTTTACAGGCAAATCGAACTTTCGTATTTTTCGACACTGTTACCAACTATGCATCAACTTTGGCGAACGTTAGTGAGGAAATTAAAACATTCTTAACGCTGAACACCACGGAGTACAATTTCTTTATCATTCGAAAAATTCAAAGCGATATGTTGAATTCTCCGTTAAGAAATTTGTTCGTCACTGACGCTGTTTTGCGTGACTTTCTTCAAGATAGGGAAATTACAGAGAAGGTACGTAGTTCATGATGTATTTTCAAATTAGACTAAAATAGATTTTCAAGAACCAGAGTGAAAGTTAACTGTCAATGTCAATTGGCAGCAAACATTTATCAACCAGTTGGATGTGATTGGAATTGCCGCTTGTAGCTGGAAAAGCTTAATGAGGGGTCTCTCATTTAATATATTTCGCGGCTTTCACACTGAGGACGAAATGATAGATTACTTTAAAACAAAAGCATATAACAGCAATTCGACTGTTCTGGCTGGTAAGAAGTAACAGTGTGACCTCACCAATGCAGACCCTTATGTAATTATCTGCTAAAATGCATGATATCGATTTTTCTTCATGCAGGTGTGGTATTTTATATGAACGATGACGGAAGTCTTCCCAACCATATGATTTATAAAATTAGGCAGAACGCGTCATTTGTTCGAAACACGCAGTACATTCGCAGCCAGCTTTGGTTTCCGGGGCCTGGACTGGATCCTTCCATATACTATGAATTTGGATTTGTATGGATTCAGGTGCGCCAACCAAAGCTCATTCAAAAAAATTAGAGTTAAACTTAACTATGCATTCAATGAGAATATTTCGGATTTTAGGATGTCTTTGAAAGGGCTATGATAAATCTTTACTCCGGGAAAGACGTGGTTGAGCCTGGAAGCTACATTCATCATATGCCTTATCCGTGCTATGTGTCGGATCAGGTAGGCTTAACATGCGTGCGTGTCATTTTAAATTTTTTTTTGAGTATCGAAATATTATATACTTTTCATGTTCTTTTGCAGTTCTTATTCATGATACAGCATGTGATGGCGTTATGCTTAACTGTCTCCTGGGTGTACTCAGTGGCAATGCTGGTCCAGCATATTGTGTACGAAAAGGAACAAAGATTGAAAGAGGTGATGAAAATGATGGGCATGAGAAACTCAATCCATGTAAGTAGTACATCAGGGGAGATTGTAGAATTCAATTATTATTTGAATAATTTAATTTAACCCGAAATTAGGTTACTTTTTAACGAATTTTGTAATTAAAAAATATTTAAATATATGTATTACAAAGTGGATTGCCTGGTTCATCTCTGCCTTCACTCAAATGACCATCACCGTTACGATTCTCACCATAATTCTTAAATACGGAAAAGTTCTGGCGTACAGCAATCCTTGGATTATATTTTTGACAATGGAGATTTTCGCAGTTTCAATTATAATGTTTTCGTGAGATTTGAATGTTTCCAAAAAATATTCAGATTTCTTAAATGTCTTAATTCATAATAAGTATTTTATTGTATTGTCTTTGGTTTTCCTTTAGGTTTCTAGTAAGTGTGCTGTTTTCTAAGGCGAAAATTGCTGCGGCATGTGCTGGAATTTTATATTTCATGTCGTATGTCCCATACTTGTACATTGCTGTACGAGAGGAAGGAGCTCATGAAATAGTTAGTGTAGAGGCAAAATTAACCGCAGTAAGTCTATGAAATGACATTTGTATGGTTGTTTGGTTTAAATCCTCACTGAACTGTTACTCTCAAAGCTAAAATTTATTTTTTTTTAAATTAGAGCTTTCTGGCTCCGACTGCGCTGGGTCTGGCTGCTAGATATTTTGCATTTTACGAAGAAATAGGCCAAGGGATGCAGTGGAGCAATATTGGTAGGTTGGAGGAAAGCAAATTAAAACTGTTTCGATTAATTTGATAACAACAGTCGAGAAAAATAATTTACCTGATCTTGTAATTTTTTATTTGCTGTGAGCAGCTCAATCCCCTTCGCAAAATCATGGGTGTCACTTGGCTTATATTTTGTTTATGCTGTTGCTGGACGCATTTGTCTACTTAATTTTATTCTGGTACATCGAAAATGTTCACCCAGGTTCGCTAGACTTATTGAAATTACACGTTCTTCATTCTTTTATGTAACCGGAGAACTATCAAGATATCATAATCGATATCTTAATTTCAGGTGCTTTTGGCATACCGAAGCCGTGGAACTTTCCTTTCACCAAAGCATACTGGCTGGGCACATCAGATGAACCAATAAGTCCACCAATTAAGCGTCACCCTTTCAGAGCATTTATGTCTCGGAGTCCTTGGTGGGCTCCACAAAGAACTCCATCTCTTCCTAAACCTCCCCAAGTTTCCAACGAACAGGCCCACTTAGAACCGGAAAAGGATTGGAAAAATATGTATGAGGATGAACCAAGGCATTTGCCTCTCGGTGTTTCCATCACCAAATTGTCAAAAAAGTATAAAAGTGCCTCAAAGTATGCTGTTCATAATCTGAACCTGAACTTGTACGAGGGACAAATAACAGCTCTTTTGGGCCCAACGGGAAGTGGGAAAACTACCGTTATGTAAGAGGCAATTTTCAGCAAATCTAATTTTTAATTTAAAAATGTACAATGGATATGAATTGGGATTTAAAAGATGTATATACCTGCATGCATATTTCGTACAAATGTTCTGCTGTGACTAACAGGTCAATCCTTACCGGTTTGTATCCGGCAACATCCGGGTCAGCACTGATATATGGACACGATATTGGAATTCATATGGATTCGATAAGGAATTCGCTGGGACTTTGCCCTCAGCACAACGTCCTGTTTGATGATTTAACTGTTGATGAACATATCTGGTTTTACTCACGATTAAAACAGGGAAATAATGATGTTGATTCTGAGACAGAAAGGCTAATAATGGATCTGGATTTACCACATAAGCGCCACCAGAAAGTGGATTGCCTCTCCGGTGGCATGAAAAGAAGGTTGTCTGTGGCCATTGCATTTGTTGGAGGAAGCAGAGCTGTCTTTGTCGATGAACCAACGGCAGCCGTTGGTAAACTAAAAAAAACTTTTATTTCTTTGCGTACCATATATGTACGAACTCCACCTGCTAATTAAATACAATCCAATTCGTAACTAGTTTGGTTTAACAAATTAATTTCCCAATTAATAGATCCTGTAGCCCGACGAGCCATTTGGGATTTAATTCTTAAATACAAGAAAGGTACCATATCCAATCATTACTGATAGCTTTCATTTTACTCAGTTCAAACTCAAAATCCAATTTCCATACACCTCAATCTACAGGACGAACTATTCTTTTGAGCACACATCACATGGATGAAGCCGACATCTTGGGAGACCGGATTGCAATTATAGAAAATGGGGCAATTAAATGCTGCGGATCTCCACTTTACCTTAAGCATCAGTTAGGAGATGGATATCACTTATACATTGTTAAACAAACCATTGAATCCGAATTGTAAGTCCTTTTTTAAATCATATATAATTGTATTTAATTGGTGGAGATAAAATTTGAATTGCTATCATTTTACAGTATTTCCAAGTGCTCACAGCAAACCGTTACTACATTTATAAGGCGCAGGACTCCCACGGTTAAATTTGTCAAAGAGAGCAAACATGAGCTACACTACATGCTTTCCTTGGCGGAACTCAAGGCTGGTCGGTTTGTAAAGCTGTTTAAGGATTTGGAAAAGTTCAAAGAAGATCTGCATATCAGCAGCTATGGCGTAAAGAATACAACACTTGAGGAAATATTCATGAAAGTAATTTCTGAAAGGTTGGACTCTGAAAGTGATATTTGGCCGACGGAATCGAATGAACAACTGGGAAGAGAAACCAGCTCGGCCGAACCTGAATTACAGGTGACGACCCTGAAGGATAATGGGAATGAAGAATTCATTAAGCTACAACCAATTACTAAAGCATCTTCATCTAAGGAAACCTTATTATTAGCCAATGGAAGCATCTCAAGTAAAGATGTGGAAAGTGTCATCGACGTCACAGGAAAAGTTTCGCACCCAACAGACATATCAGATGTTGAAGAAACTAATTTGAATGAGGAAATGGATAGTCAAGATTTTCTTCCGGATCGAGCTTTCAATGACTCTGGGACACCCGATGATCCAAGACTTAACCCCAGGTTTCCGGTTTGGCAGCAGTTCTGTGCCATCATCCGAAAACGATACTTGTGCACAAAGCGAAACTTGGAGGGGCTAATTTCACAAGTACGCTACTTGTATAAAAAACTCCTCACATAATATGTTATTTAAATAAATAAATAATCGACAAACATGTAAAAGTGAGTATTTTTTACTGCCCTTAGATTCTACTGCCTTCATTTTTTGTTAGTGTGGCTATGTCGGTTGCGCTAACTGCTCCTGATATAACAGACCTCCCAGAGCTCATCCTGTCAACTGCCCAGTTCTATAAGCTCAGCAAACCAGATGAAATCATTATGGGACTAGCGAATAATAAATTAGATCTCTTTGATGATACTGAAAGGTTTTTGAAAGCTATATACACTTGACAGAAACATTTTTTTGTTTCTCTTTTCCTTAAAAAATGCTCCAGCTAAACCAAGGGTAAATTTTTTAGCAGAATTCATGCTGATGGAAGCAGACATGACGCTGGTTCCATTGATATTGCTTCCACATTTAAGCTCCCATCTGGACCGGGTGCAACCTGCGTGCTGAAATCCCCTTACATCCTTTCAAACTTCATAAAGACGCATTATACTCCAGCATTGCTTCGGGAGGACTTCTTTGACTCAATGTGTAGCGAAGTATTTCAAAACAGTATCCCATTTTCTGATGGAAACTTTACTAAAACTTCGCTGAATGTCTCACCTGAAGAACTGTTAAAGTCGCACATTTCTAAGGAAAGGTAAAACTGCTATATTGTGTAATTTTGTGAAATTTATAGTGAAAGTTTTGTTACAACTTTCTCCAATCTGCTTCAGCACAAATCAGTATTATCATCTCAATATTTTATCATCAGGAATTATCCAATCTGCTACTGTGGAGAGGAAAAGACGTCATTCGTATGTCCAAATTATGGGTTTACAGAACCACGTTCATTCAAAAGCGTAACCGGCGACATGATATATGATATATCTGGACAAAATGAATCTCAATACTACCTTTACACCACAGACTCATTCAGGTACAATTGACTTTCACTCTGTGTCGTCTGCAGAATGTTAAATATTTATTTATTTTTCAACATTCAAATGAACTGTACTGCTCAGATTACGGAGGTACGGGGGTGTCAGTCTTGGTTTGGTTCGCCAACATGTACCTAAAGGGTTTGGGAAAAAATCTAGGAGTCTTTTTGGCAAAATCGCTGTACGGCACGTGGCGAAAGTTTGGTACGACGAAAATGGGTATCACAGTGTTCCCACATACCTGAACGTTCTAAATAATGCGATCCTCCGAGCAAATCTTCCTGATGAAAGTGGAAGTCCAGCCGGATATGGTGCTAAGAATATGTTTGTAAAACTTGTATGTAGTAACTTTTTGGGGTTCTAGTAATGAGCCATTTTTTATTGTTTCAGGCATAACTGTAATAAATCATCCATGGCCAAATACGCATTCTATGATAATGAGCACATCTGCCAGGGATCTTTTACAAGGAAATGAAGTTCTAATATCTATTTTCATTATTGTCGCGATGAGTTTCGTACCTGCAAGCTTTGCATTATTTGTAGTGTACGAACGGTATACAAGATCAACCCATTTACAATTGCTAAGTGGAGTTCATCCAATGACGTATTTAACCGCAAATTACATTTGGGATGTGGTATGTGCATATTTGCCAAAATTCTTTTTAGAAAGGAGTAACAACGATAATATTATAATTACTTTCTCCGGAGTAACATTACTTTTTTTCATGCAGTGTAACTACTTTGTTCCTGCGTCCTTCATAGTAGCCATTCTATTGATATTTGATGTACCAGCTTATTCGTCAAGAGAAAATTTGCCTGCAGTAATCACTCTTTTTTTGATGTATGGGTAAGTGTAACATGATAACATGATTTCACTTTCACCTGAAAAAATGTCCATTATATAATGATTTTTATGGATTCATGATCTGTGGTCTGTTTAGATGGTGTATCTCACCTGTTATGCATTGTGCATCTTTAATATTTAACGAACCCAGCTCGGCATACATATTTTTAATTGTGATTAATCTCTTCGTTGGGATCACCTGCATTGTAACATCCTTTCTTCTCGAAGTATTCTCGACAGATCCTGTAAGTCAAAGTCTCTTTTTATGATAGCATAAAAAACTTCTTTTTGATGTTTTGACGAGCTGAGGAAAAGGATGTCGGTTCATAAAAAAATTCTGTTTATATTACAGTTTATCGTCAAGACTCATGTTATCTTGAAGTCAGTTTTCCTCGTTTTCCCTAACTATTGTTTAGGAAGAGGTTTAATGGACATAGCATTTTGGCACTATTACAACACGTTTCTCTCAAAAAACGGGTAAACTAATTAAAATGGACGAGTGAAATCAAAGCAATATGCTTTCTCTTTTTAATTGCCAACTTTAAAATGCCGTAGGTCAAGGTAATAAAACTAAATTGCCATTTTCATGGGATGTCACTGGAAGAAGCTTAAGTGCCATGATATGCACGGGCCTGTCTTTCTTCATTATCAATTTTCTCATTGAATCTCGACGGTTTAATCGAACCAGGTAAATCATCCAAAAATGTGTAACATTACGAAATTCTTTTTAAGTTTGTAGCACAGCATTGGAACTTAAACTTTCTCTTCTCTCCATTACAAAATTCTATTTTAGACGTTACAAAAAATTCATTCAAAACCTTACATTGACTAACGACTCAACAGATGAGGATGTGCTTAATGAAAGATCCAGAGTGCTTAGAGGCCTAGCAAATGACGATATTCTACGAGTTGAAAATTTGACGAAAGTTTATAGCACAAGAAAAACTGGAAAACACCTAGCAGTGGACAAGCTCTGCTTTGGAGTTCCACCGGGGGAATGTAATACTTATACCTAGTTACTTACACTTGCTAGTTGTAGTGGGTTAGTTAAGTATGTGACTTCCACAAGCTCAAGTAGGTTATAACAAATCTCATTTTGTGCAATTTGTGTAAAGGTTTTGGATTGTTGGGTGTAAACTCTGCTGGAAAATCAAGCACATTCAAAATGTTAACCGGGGATACTCCTATCACATTTGGAGATGCCTTTATCAACACGTTCAGTGTCAAAACAAATAGCAGAATAGCTTTGAAATCAATTGGATATTGTCCACAGGTACGAAATTTATTCAAGTTCTGTAAAAAAAATCTCAACGCGCCCCAAGCTTTTTTACTTGACAAATTATTATCATTATATTGTCTATTTGGTGTACTTGCAAGATTGATGCTTTACTTGATGAATTAACTGCAAGGGAGCATTTGCAGCTGTATGCTAGGTATGCTCGCGGTTCCTGCCAAATTTCGTGCATTCAATATTCTTGGCAGTTTCAAATTGCAAGGATAAATTCACTCACATTGAGTAAAGCTTAAAATTTTTTGCTGGACATTACAGACTGCGGGGTGTACCAACCAGAGAAGTGGATAAAGTCGTTGATTGGGCTCTGAAGAAACTTGATTTACTACAGTTTGCAGATCGCCCATGTCGAACTTACAGTGGTGGCAATAGAAGGAAGATTTCAACTGCCATTGCGTTGATAGGCAGCCCTTCTCTCATTTTCTTGGTAAACCACCATTTTTTTGCCAAATATCTTTAGATGGAAGAACAACGGGATTCTCATGTTTTATGTCTACGTTTCGATGAATCTTTATGCAGGATGAACCAACATGTGGTACAGATCCAAGAAGTAGAAGATTTTTATGGGACTTAATAATTTCACTGGTGAAAGAAGGCAGGTCTATTGTCTTCACAAGCCACAGTAAGGCAATTACGGAACATAAAGAAACAAATAAATATGAGAAGTTAAAAATGAGTTTTCCAAGCAAAGTCTATAAGGTAACACGTTTTTAAAAAGGTATGGAGGAATGCGAAATGTTGTGTACACGATTGGCCATCATGGTTCAGGGTCAGTTCCGATGCGTTGGTAGTACACAACATCTAAAAGACAAGTATGTCAAGGAAGGATACCTTCAATTCAGTCTTTAACAAGATAATCATCTCATTTTGGGGTTGCCAAAATTTACTCATTGCCTGATTTTATTTGAAGGTTTGGCGATGGCTATTCTCTAACGCTCAGATGCAATCAAGAGAAGGATGTAAGTAAAATCGAGCGCTACATGAGAAAAATGTTCTCGTTTGCTGTTTTGAAGGTAAGTATGTTTAGCTACCGATTAGGTAGAGTTGGTTTTGCCGTGCTTATAGCGATTATTACCCGGAGTCTGATATTTTCTTCGAATATATTACAGGAAAAACACCATAACAGTCTTCATTATGAAATTGCGTCCAAGCATGTCTCCTTGGATGATATGTTTCAAAAAATGGAGGCAGCCATGAAGGACATGCCAATCTTGGATTATTCTGTATCCCAAAATACACTGGACAACGTAACTAAAATTCCGGAACTTAACTCTAAATGCTTGAATATTTCACAAATGCAGCAATAATAATGTTTTATGTTATTACGTGAATCAGGTTTTCATCAATTTTGTGAAGAATCACTACCAAAATATCAATGCAACCGGCGAAACAAGTATACATTCGTCATCCGATGGCCGAGACGGCGGTCCTTCCTCCGATTTGATCACAGCTACTGCCAATGTTTAAAACTTTAACAAAAAATACTACGAAAATAATTTATGGAATTGGTAAAGTGAAGTAACGGGGAGTTCATCAACAAGCTTAGAAAATTATGTTTTGGGAATGATTTAATATTGTATAACATTTCTTACTTTTTTTCAACAAAATAAAACGATTTGCTAATTTAAAAGTTCCGCATTCATAACATAACATATGTTCAGTGAAGAGATTTTGTTTGAGAAGTTAATACTTTCAAGGTGGTGCGTAAAATCAAGAAGCGATAGGGTTTAGAAAGATTTGTCAGGTTAATACAATTTTGAATGATTCATTAACAGCGCCTACAACGTTTAGACTTAGAATTTAGGCATGGCTTGAGGACCAGGTGTGGGGTTGGAAGGCAGGAAATCATCCAAAGACTTTTTAGCTGCAGAAGACAGATCATCCATGGATTTCTTGGCACTTTCAGTTATATCATCTATTGACTTCTTGGTTTGATGTATAAACTCGTCTGTGCTTTTGGCTGCACTATTTGAAAGATCTTTCAACTCTTCGTCAATTTTATTAATTACCCAGTTAATGGCTTGACGTCCCTGGAAGGAAATAATCCAATGTAAATAAATTTTTTTCTAAGGAGCAAGGTAATTGGCAAAAATCTAAGACATCCAACAAATAAATTTCTCCGCAAACTACAACTTACTTTATTAGCATTCGCACTTATCGATGTCGTCAATAAACTTTCCATATAACTGCCTAATGGAACACCTTTTACTAAAACCACGGCTTCTTGTTTAAGTAGAGTCTTCTGTGGATCGTCTGGATGAGGAGAGTAAACAAGTCGCTCATCAACAGCTAAATTACTGCACCATGTTATCTACAGGATCATAATACATTTTTGTTAACAATTCCCTCTCACACAAAACTACCCAACACAACTTTTTGAACCCATATACTCCTGATCTGATAAAAATAAATTATTTCGTGGACTCACATTTCTAGATTTTAAAACCATTGTCTTATTATTAGGGTCTACTTCAGACTTCTCATTGGCATACATTAAATTAGGAGATCCCATAATCTGGAGAAAAAATAGGATTATTAGAGAACCCGAAACACAAATACACGGTAGAAAGAGGTAGCGCATTTCCTTCCAAAAATTAACTTTTAATTTTAATTTTATTAAATTTACATTTTGGAAACAATATTGTCAATGTATAAAATTTCAATTCTTTTTGCTTATATGTATGTATGTGTATGTACGACTTATAGTGAAGTAGAGATTGATCGTTGACAAATGGCAAATGAAGAAACATTTAAATGTTACATTTCTTATAAAAATCTTGAAACTTACTTAAATGTGTATTCTGAAGTCCAAAATTTCATTATGACCAGTTTCCAAAAGACTACTTTAGTGAACTCGATGAGAAGTTAGTTTACCCCTCCCTAAGCACAGATTCTAATGCACTTTTACTTTTTAAAACTTGTATTAAAATTATTTTTTAAAGAATCTACAAAAATGTATTTTCAACCTTAGATACAATTTTTAATAAATAATTTGCAAAATCTTTTTCGTGCTAAATTG
>JAHZNF010002663.1:0-18104 GCA_027744215.1 Troglopedetes dispersus
AAGTGACTAAATATTCTGTCAAAATTAGCTCAACCAATCTCTCCCAAAGAAGTTTCTCACATGCAGCACATGCTTGTCCTAAAATGCTGGATACTACTCATGCATAAAGTGTGTCGATCAGTGCTCTGATAAGATAAGTTTCCCTGGCGGCAGTAACAGGAATTTAGGTTGGCCGAAGTATTGATTGAAAACAACTGTTCCCCAAGTTCTCTTCCTAAACTCTCTATTATTGAGTATTATCATCCTTCGTTACTGGTGATTGTGACGATCATTCGCTAATGACAGCGAAAATATTGAAGAATGGAGAAAGAGAACATTGCCTTTTCTTACTCCAACGGTTACAATTACAACTAACGGGTGCTTGTCGTTCTCTGCAAAACTATTAGTGGTGAGGTTTCATTTGACCGTGTGGTCTGGTAACACTCGAACTTATGTTTTCGTTTTTTTAATGCGGCTACTTTGTTACTCACTCTCGTCGACTGTTGGTCCGACACTGGTATTGTCTAATGTGGAACAATACCAGTGCCACACTTTGCCACTAAAACATCAACCATAGGTCGTCGTCTCCATTTTTATTATTATAGTCGTCATCATCATCATCAACGTCGTGAATTGTTTCTCGTTGTTTGTGGGCTTCCTAATAATTTTTCCTGTCGTGGTCGTTGTCAAAAGAAGCAGAACAAAACAAGAACAACAGTAATAATAATCATCCCATATTCACCCCACCGTTGTTTTTCTTCCTTTATGATTAGCTCGCTCGTCTCTTCCCTCCACAGAAATATTTTTTTCAGAGTGAGTTTTTTGTTCTGAGCCCCCTAAACTGACTGCCAACTTGTCAGAGAGAACTGTACTGGTGCGGTACACCGGGACCAAGAATAATTTCTGGTAGCAAGAAAGAAAAGCATCATGCATCCATGCATATGTATTCATTACGATGGTTATTAACAGTATCACATTCGAGGTAGAAAAAAAATCAAGAGCAAGGTGAACCCATAATATTCAGAGGATTTCGTCTTATCAAGGAAAACAAATGGAGCACACACGACACGAACAACGACCGCCACACACACTTTTCAAACAAGCAAACGACATGAAAGCACGCAACCAAAAATACAGTGTATTATCCAACTAACCTAACAAACGAATATAATCTGGTTCATAACAGAAACGGCATTCCATTTATGTACAACAAAGTTAATTGACGAAAGAAGTCAAAGTATGAAAGTTTGGTTGTTTTGTTCGGAAGTTTGTGTGAATATTTTCTCCTGTTAATGCTAACCAACTGATTTTAAGCATCACGTTCCTTCGGTGTAAATTAGCATCTCGCAAGACGCATTGTCGCAAGAAATGTGTAACTACGGAGCCCGACACACTGGTATATCTAGCAACCATATTACTTGTAATGCTCATTGTAGAACCTCATTCTACTACAATTCAGTTACTCGGGTACTTATCTCTCTTAAATTTCTTACTTTACTTTGAAGCTAATTAAGTAAGAAATATTGCTTTCCTTTGTTTCCGTTCAATGGGCAGCTGCATGGTGTCCATTCTGATAAGGATTTTAATCTTGAAACGAAAATGCATGCTAGAGCGACCAAGGCGTCCTATTAGGTATGACAAGCGGGAGTTTTAGTTTTGACTAGCGACATTCGAGTATGTATATGTATTATACAAGTAAGTTGAGTCACGTCGCGATGGCAAAATCGATATACAAATCCACTTGTAAAAATGCTCACAATTTGAAAGAAAATATATTATGTACAATATCATTTAGCACACAACAAGTAGAACAAGATTACAGAACTTATCGAAGAAGTTTTTCATAGTTTTAATTAGTACATAGAAATTTTAGGATCTAATTGATCAACTTATAGGAATATTTGATTTTGCATAGTTGCACATATGAAAGGGTGTACTGCAACATAAAAATTATTTTCACGTGCTGTCGTGTTTCATCGAGCACTTTGTTGTGAAAGTTTTTTAAAAGACTTTTAATTTGTGTTTAAGAGAACTGCACAATGCACTATTATGTCCTACGCTGTCATAATCGACAGTGTTTTGGTGTAACCTTTAAAAAATTAATAATAATTGACCGCTCTTCTCTTCCCTTCGTCTTTTTACTGGTATGTATGCGTACTTCGTATTGAAGAGAGGATAGACTATCGAAAAGTATGCAAATCAATAAAAACAGGCTTTGTCAAGATACAATTTATCGATCTCTGTGTCTTGCTTCACTTTTGTTCCCTTTTGTCATGCTGTGAGTGGTGTGTTGTGTCATGTCGAGTGTCATCTGCTTTGTGGGCCTTTTCCAACCTGACTTTCTTCTTTGTTTTCATCTTGATTTTTTTGGTTCAAAATGCGTCTTCCTTTTTAACGTTGTGTCGCTTGTTTATAATTGCTATTAATTTCAACAGCGACATGATCATCATCTTTCCTCTCATCGTCGTGGCATGCCTCTCAGTGCACGTGACTGTGATGAATATTATAAGTCTGCTGACATGACTATGGCCCCACTCAACTGCACGGCAAAATGCACACATTTGAATGGTCTTTCTCCTCCTCCGTGCACTTTGTATTGCAGAGACACACCAGAACGAACAATCTGTCAAGGTGTAATAATTATCATCAAGTTTGCTTCACGGTTTTGATATATGATGATGGTGGAACGAATATGCAGAATCCACTTTACTCCTTGCAAGTTACTGCCGAGTAAAATTGGACGTTGAGAAAACGGCAGAAGCCAATTTCTTTTATTTTCTAATTTCATTACATAAGTTTACCTTAAGCTGCAAATAAATTGATGATGATGAGAGAGATGAGGGTTAATGGGTTAATGCGACTCACGTTGTTGTTCTTTATTTTGTTGATATGAAATTGTAAGTGCTGCTTTGTTCATCTGCCGCCGACTGAGCAATGCAATATGCTTGACTGTAAAAGTTCGTTTGCCTCTTCACTTCATTTAATGAAAAGCTTAAATTGATGCAGTGAACAAATCTAGTCATCGTCAGGAAACATGTTCATGCTCAGCATGACCACACGATGGCCATTCATTATAAAGAAATAGAATGAATGACGTCGTCGTCCTCTTAACGGACTAAATATGCGCGCAGTAAAGCCAATCCGGTGAAATTTCATTTTAATCAAACACTTTCTCAGCTCCTCTTCCACTTGATTAGTGTATGACATTAAAATCAAGTCTGAGCTGAAAATTTAATTTGCAATAAAACTCTATAAAACGTAAATGACAATGTCACTTGTGGTGGAGTGAAGACTATGCTGAGACACAATCACTATAATACATGTGTTCACCATGAACACAAGGATTCTGTCTATTTTTTAAACTGACTTGAGCAATTAACGGTAATATGAAAACAATTTCATCGTGATCGAAGGGTGTCGTCCTAGACACCTTCCCATTTGATTTATCATTTTATCATGAGACATTATCAATTTTTGGGAGGCACGAAGGAGAAAGACTGATTGTCACGTAAGCAACCCGAAAGAAACGGATTCTCTTTGCAGGACTGGCGAGGTCTGCTCATCATGGTTGTTCTACTTGTGTGATATGAGTGTGTGGTGGTGCCTGTCCACCTTTTGTATTTTTTTTTTTGCAGACACAAGAAATCACCTATTTTCTGGTAGACTTCTTTCGTTACTCCTTCATGGCTTAGTCAGTCAGCATCTGCCAAATAAGGCTTTGACCCTTTCAGTGTACATTATATGCCACTGACTTTTATCTTGGGGTGGCTTCGCAGCGTGAGAGCTCACGTGATTTATTATACTTTATGATAATGTTCGGGTTTCCTTTTGAAAACAAGCTTAAAACAACAAAAAATCTTTAAAAATAGCTCGCTCCGTTGTAAACATGTACACAATTGGCAATATTTTAGAAGTCCCCCACCAGTGGTTTAAGATACAATGTGCTCCTCGGGAGCAAATATGACATAATGGGATTGTTCAAATTGTCATATTTGGTAGAGAAAAGTATGCACAAAGTGCATGAACTTGGATGTCAAAAGTGACTTCATATTGCATATAAACACACAGCCAACCAAATGTAAATTAATGAAACAATATAGTTTTGTGTACAATTTGTGATATGCACATATAGTTCTTTCAAAGAAACTAAACCAATCGCATGGGCATTAATACTGCTATCTGCCGTTTTTTTGGCACATCTTATTAAAACGATTTCACTTGAACAACTCCATTCCTTTCCCGTTGTCTTCTCATATACATATATCGACAGGAGAGGAGAAAACTGTTTTCTATGTACTGACTTCATCACCATATCCTTTACCATTGGCACCACTTTATATTTTCCTATTGTGGCTTCCCACATGTTGTGGTGGGAGGCAGGATTTAAAAAAAAAAACTGTTTTTCTCTTTCCCATCTCTTCTCTCCTTTAATATGGTGTTGCGGTGGTGCTACATTGATTCTGGTTATGATTATGTAATGCACGCCACTAATGGACCAATCCATAATCAAATGAAACACGATGTTCTCCTGTAAAGTTGTAAAGGTTTTTTATGAGTTCACACATATAAAAACAAGAGCAGAATAAAAAAAACAACAGTTGTAGACTGCAGCAGTTGATTAAAGAATTTTATATTATTATCCGTTTGATTTGCCTTTGTGGTGTGGTGGCGTGGAGAGTGGAGGGAGTGAAAGAGCATGGATGGCAAAAATCTTGCTGCTTCTTTGTTGTTACTATGAAAAAAATTACTAGTAAAGTTTTAGAAGAAACCAATAAGTATAGAGCAGATAAAACATCAAGAGGAAAGAAGACAAAAAAAGAGAATAATGTATTTATGTGGTAGTGGCGTTGGTCCTTTGGCACAGTGTCAGATTTTTTTTCTGTTCATTCACACATCTCACTCAGGGTTCAGTTCGTCGTACCTAGTAATTTTTCCGTTCTTTTGTGTTTTTTATGACCATCTGATGATCATGATAATAACAATGTACCCAGTGATAATCATATTATGTCGGCTTCTAGTTCGTGGTAGGTAATGCTCATTGCGTTATGTTACATTTAAAATATATTTTTGTTGGCTCTTTTTAGGATGATGCGGTTGGTGTGAATAGGATAATCATGGTAATGATTATGATGATGAATGCTAACGCTAACTGTGAATCACCTATTTTGTTGGCTGATTTTTACTTACTCAAAAAAAATGAATCTTTGAAACAAAAAAAAATTGTACCACGAACTCACTCAGAAGGAGTACATGACTGACTGAGTGTGATAGCAAAGAGATAGTAATAATTATATGTTATTGTAAATTGAACTGGCATCTGCATGCCAGCA
Source organism: Troglopedetes dispersus (assembly GCA_027744215.1). NCBI lineage: Eukaryota > Metazoa > Arthropoda > Collembola > Entomobryomorpha > Paronellidae > Troglopedetes > Troglopedetes dispersus. The sequence continues at coordinate 5,310 of JAHZNF010002663.1, forward strand.
TCATCTGTCTGATAAAGTGACAAGGCGCAACAGGACATTGAACGTGTGGATCTGTCTGAGTCTGAAGTGAGTTCACAGTCTACCAAAAAAAAGTGGACTTTTGTAAATGTGCGTGGGCGCGTGAATTGCTTGTAATGACTCACAATGCACTGCGCAAAAATCAAACCAGAATATTTTTGTGAACGAATGCATTTTTCGTTTCATTCAACATACGAAAGGGTTTGTGAACTAGAAAGAACAGTGTTGCTAATTATAAGAATAGCGAACATTAGCATGAAGCTTGCAGATGAAGTTCTTTGTATTTGAAGTGATCAGTAATAAAGATAAAACAACTCTAGGCTATTTTCCGGTATATATTTGGCCAAACAAGCAGAAAATTTTTCAGTGAAATCTACATATATGTGCGGCTTACACCATTGCGCAATTTTTTGCGAGTCATCTCAGAATTAAGCGATTCTCACTATCCTAATTGCCCTTTTGTTTACCAGGAAATGTCAGATTTGAAAAGTTCAAAGGAAAGGTTGACCATGTTGTATTTGATGACAGAAAATTTGGCGTCATCGTCCCTTTAACGTCTCCACCAGCTTTGTAAAACTCTTATGTGCTTACATTTCTCCTGAAGAATTCGTCCGCTTTAGTTTGATTGCTTTTTGTTTCAAGTTATAATATGTTGACTTGCATAAGCGGGAGTGGGAAGCTTGAACCGCACAGGCAACTGGTTTCACACACACACGGTGAAATGAAAAAAAAAGTTATAAATGGTCACTTGCATGTCGAGCTTGTTGAAATCTCTTTTGGACTGACACAAGCATGTAATTGGTGGAACTGTCATTTACAAAAGCATAATATGGGTCATGTCGTACAGGACGCGGGAGCCAAGCTCATACACGTATAATAATAATAACTCATGATCCTCATGGGAAGAAGTCGGAAGTAGTTTGAAAAACACTCCACAATTTTTAGGACGGTCTAATTTAATATCTGTAATCATCGGTGGAATCTTTTCTGGGAGTCTCTTCAACGCAGAGCGTGCCCACTTCTGACATTTTTCATATGTGTATGACGACGGTTCGACTCGTGCAGTGTACGTCATCACCATTTGCTTGTTCGTTTATTTTTACCAGCAGCATAAATATAACAGCAGCAAATTTGGTCATGCCACAATTTAAAAAAGATAACCAACATAAATTTTACATCGAACAATATTGTTGCGTTGTATGACTCTCCGTGCCGAACCGACCGTGTTATGGGATTATTTGTATGCATGTCGTACTTGTTGCGTGCTGCGCCGCTGTTCGACAATGTACATTACATCGGATAATCATGTAGGTAATGTACATTATGTGTGCTACGAGTGTGGGCAGACAAAAATGAGGCGAAGACGAGAAGAGCTGGGGCGAATGAACATGATCACAAATTGCCAAACCATAAAAATTACCTATATCTTCGTGTGGGTGGAGAAATTAATTGAATTTGGAGTTTCCCTCAAATTTTTCCCACATGAGCATGTTTGTATTCATGACATTGCGCGTATTTATTTATTGTATGACATTGTGACGATATTTTTCTCATTTGTAGTATTAAGTCGAAGGGTTAGCATTTACAACTTGTTACATTGTAATAATTAATTTCACCCTGATGCTCTCCCCTTCAAAGTTTCTGTCGTCAAAAACTGAATGATCACTATGATCAGCCTACCTGCTAACAATGATCTGGCATCGCATAACATTATTGTAGAAATCGAGTCGTGAATAAGGTTGTTAGACCGACTTCCGCCTGCATGTCCGCATTGCATTAAAATCTACCTATATCTGCGCGCTGCTTGATATTTCAAACGTCACACTGTCGCCAGCCAACCAGCCACGTTTCTATTCCGGTTGTGAAGTACATGTGGCATTTTTTTTTGGTGTAATATCAAGGTAATGTTTTGATTGATATGCGACAGGTTGATCCTGGTGTTAGTCGAAACGAAAAATTTAAATTTTTTATTATGATATTATTAGCTATAGAGCCCGGTATATTCATAATAACTTATAGAAAATGCGTAAGCATTTCCGGTCCTTGGCTTTTTTCCATGTGACAACTCTTCTTCCAACTCGTCTCCCTCCACTTAGCGACTTCTCAAAATGATCAGCTCCATTTTTGGCATTTTTTAAATGAAGACGGGAAATGATGTCTTCATTCACTTTCGAGAAACTTGGGCAACTACGGAAAACACTGTGTGTATAGATACATATGCATATACCCCACCAAACCTATATTAATTAGACACATTATACGGGAAAAGTTCTATATTTAAATATTGCATAATAATATGTATTTTTATGGTGTTTAAAACAGACTCCAATCTTCTATCTGCTTAATACCTTGCACATATTATGTATCAATGTGCACATATGTTGGCCTCAGACGTGTTGCATGTGATGCATCGACACGAAAAAAAAATCAACTGGTATCACATATCGTAAGACTTGTTTCTCTGGACCATCATTTCATTAACGTCATTCTCCTTTCTAAAAGAGCACGTTGTGCAGAAGAGTTGCACTTGCGGAAAAACGCTTCACTAGTAACACTCCATATAAATGAAGCATGGTTTTCTGTTTGTGAGTGATATGTTTCACAAAGAAACCAAGATTGTTTGTTTATTCCACTCTCGCCTCTAAAATAAACTGTTATAATGTTATGTCGGTGACGGCATGACTATCGTCAAATTTCATGGCCATAGTCAAACCATCGGGAGCCTAGTAGATACACACATACATATCACGTGGATTTTTCCCACTTTTCTATGCGCATTTTTGGCAGTAACAGTGCATTAGAAATATTTTCCGCAGTATGCGTTGCACTTAGTTATGGATGGGTTAATGCTCACATTAGTCATAAAAGTCATATCTGCGTGTAGAATGGTGTGGCATGTTATATTTCTATGAAGCATGGTCCAACAAATGTTCTGCTCACTTGTAAAAATACGAAAAATAAAAATACATGATAGACTATATAACAATATAGCATCGAATGAGGGAAATGACTGAAAGAAACTTTCTAACAGAAACATTGTAAGTGTTCCGCAAAAAAATGGCAGAAAGTCAGCCAAATTAGATTTTTGTGTATATCGTAAAGAAAAGAACGTTAGGCCATTGTTCAATCCTGTAAACTTTAAGATAAAAACATTTTTTGCTCGTGTGAAGTAATTAGGGGCAGAGCTAGGATAATAGCCAAAATGTTAATTGCGTTTATGTTCTGTCTGAATAAAAGAATATTCAATTTGGGAGAAGTTGAGTTTGCGAAAAAGAAATGCCTAAGTAATGAACTAAGAGATTCTCAATTTCTCCCTTGACTGGCTATTTTAATTCATGGTCTGGCTGGAAGTATAGAGACAATGTTTTTGGTAGCATGTCACACTTCACGTACAAACAAAGTTTGCACACATTGTAATGACCTGGGATTACTTTATTCTTTTTAATACAATTTTCCTAATGAGATAAACTTTGATGTATACCTACACATATAAAGTTCGTGTGCAACTAGATAAGACTGGCATACATATTATTATGGAGGTTATTTATATGAAATCTGCATGCAATAAATGCGAATGACACGAGGCGAAGAACCAAACATATAAACAAGAAAAGGAGGTCCTTCTCCTGAACTTTATTTTTACAAAAAAAAGTAGACAAGAACAAATGAGGAAGGAAGAAAAAAGTATAAAATTCTCTCACGATAAAGATGCACACAAAATACGATGAATTGCAGACTGCTGACGGTGAGGTTACACGAAAACGGTGTTGTTTGTAGCCATTGATTACAAAAGATTATGTACTTGACTGGATCGTTGTGGCTCTTTCGATGTCTGGGTTGGCAATTTTTTTTTGTTAAGCTAGACCATTATTCATTACTACGGTTAGGTTCCGGTCGTTTTACCTATATTTCCTCCTGCTCGTTTCGCAATAACTACGAAAACTATCCTTCCGTGGGGGATGTATGTCAACTCTATCATCGTCGTGCAGTTGAATGGTGTTTTTAAAAAAAACTTTGGGAAAAAAAATTTTTTGGCAAAGATTTGCATTCGCACATTTACATATGCGTTGAGCAAGGAGTGACCCTGTAGCTCAAAGACGATCTTTAATAGTCAGCCAAACTAAATAAAATAATAGACAATGAATGTTGCATGCAACTGCCTTGTAGTCTGTAGTATGTTATAATGATGCAATTGTAAAAGCCACTGCTTTGTGCTGTAGATTTCTTTCATAAAAAAAGGAACCAAAGAGAAGTTAAATTCGCTTCGGGTCTTTAGTCCTAGCTCCATACCATTTTCTCATCTCAATGGGAATACAACAAGTGTATACACACGGACTTTCATTTCTGTAGCCAGTTGGAATTAGCACAGCAAAATAGCCTTGTTAAATGAGCACGTAAATTGAAGCAACTCAAGTAAGTGAAGTTATACCATCGTTTTATCCACTGTGGTAATAAACGAGGAAGCAGAGAATCAAGCGCGTACTCTGTGATAGTATCACTTTATATCGAATTTAAAACTGGAACATAGAGTAGAATTATATTAGAAATTTTTATTTTCTACCGTATTTTTTTCCTGCTTCCAATATTTTTTTTTTGCTCTGCATGCGCCTTTCCATTTTGTAGTGGGTTCCTTGTGTGGATAGCAGTGATGTCGTAATTACTGTGGCACACTTTTCGAACAGTTTTCACATCGCACTCAACCTCAAATCTGGTTCGTCTTCGTGCGCTTGTGTAACTTGTAATTCCCAGAGAAATTCTAAAAAGCCAACAAATCTGAGCCCTGTTGAAATAAGAAAATATTTTGACGAGTGCATTTACTGCGACACATACGAACACTGAATCAAGCAAAATTTATAGCCACAACCTTCGCTACACGTCGTAAAAGTTTTAAGATATTTTACTCCTGCCAAACAGTCACCTAGTCGGAGATCAAGTAATTCGCAGTGAGTGAAAATCAATATCGCAAAACTACAGAAAATTTCGTTTTTGTATAATGAAAAATATAGATAGCCAGGTTGGTTAAATATTATGTATTAATTTTTACAATTAAGCGACAGGGAATCCAGAAGCCAAGATAGGTTTTTTATTATATTTTCATAACAAGAAAATTCTTCTGTGGGACACATTATAAATGGAATTGTTGCACGCGTGTTTACGGCATTACTACGATGTACATACAACTAGCAGACCGATCACAATAAAACAGCTTCAGCAGTCCAACCACTTCGATTGGCGTTGTCTAAGTCAGTATCATGTCAATTTTGAATTGACATTCTTGACACGTACTTGACCCATTTAATTTTATGTTTTTAAGACAAAAGTGTTGGTCAGCCTTATATACTCCTCGAAATTTGAAAGAGAAAGCAAGCCATCATTCAACTAACAAGTTTGTCCAAGTCAAGAAAATAGCGATAAATCATGCAGTATCACCTCACTACCTAATTTTCATTACACTCAGCAGTCATAGAACCGGTAAACATCCTACTATGATGATGGTGTCAGGTAATTCAGGAATTTCAGGCAAGTTTACTCAATCAGTCGTTGCAGGATAAACATTTGTTGATTCTACTGCATCTTCTCATTTCTACAAAAAAAGGAGACAAAAACCATAACCATAATATCATATAGTCGGTGATTGTGAACGTGAGTAATGAAATGCATTGTTGTTATTGTTGTTATTGCATTGTTATGTTGACTTGACATAAAATATTTTAACCTGTTTTTTTATTGCTCTATGGTGACCATCGACCAGTAACTCATCATTTTGTTATTGTTCGTAATTTTAGAAGGCCCTAAACGTGTATTTTTTTTTAAAAAAAAGGAGCTGATTGCAGTCGTAATTTACGTACGTCTAGCAAAGAAGATGAGTCGTTACGCTGCAGTATCACTAAATTGAGTGCCAGTTTTCTGTTCTTAATCACATAAATCGATAATGAGTAAAAGAGTGTGCTTGTTATCATTGAATGACCTCCGCGTGTCAGTGCATGTAATCGATCAGTCAGTTATAAGGCGAGAGATTCATTACACCGCACAACTTTCTTAATTATTTTCGTTTTCAAGTGTCAACATGCTAGCATTGATTAATCACCTTTTGAAATTCTGTCTTCACCTTTTTGTTTAATTAAAGAAATATCAGTGTGTTATTTTATTAGAGGGAAAGCTGTTGTGTATTTTACTATTAGTTCGGTCTTACGTTGCCCCGCTTAGTTGACACATGAAGGGAAAGGTCCCTGGTGTTGGAATTGTTGGTAGTGGTATACATCATAAATTCCTTTCGGTTTTTGGCATTTGTGTGATGACATGCCCTCGTTGTTTATCACTCGCGAAGGAAAAAATACCCATTTGAGAAAAATATGAAAATCTAACATGATTAATAGCAATTTACAATTTTTACCACTTGTTAGTTGTGTTTTTTGTGCGTGTTCAGGAGAAAAGTAACATATAATAAAATTTAATGCCTGTATATCTCGTCTTAAAAATAAAAACAGCCTTATATCTATGCTCACAAGCAGCCGCACCTTTGATTTTTTACACAATTTGCAGCCTGAAACTGATATGACATCACGTCATACAAGATACCTTTTATTATTGTAATGCGTGTTGTTTTTGCTAAAAAGGTGTGCAAACAAAAAAGGGAGTTGTGGCATTGTTTTGGCAAATTGTCGTCATGTGTGTGGCGGTGTAATTCTGCGTCACGCGTGTAGCTGACGACTATGACAACTATGTCAAACCTCGAGCGACACACGAGAAAATATTTCATTTGTTTTGAAAAGTTTCGAAAGTCAGGTGAATAAAATACTGAAAACCAATAAATTTTTTTGTCCAACTATCTTGACTCATGGGGGATAAAGAAGGGTCACACATACCAAAGACCCTCTCGTGGCGAGTTTACCTCAAAATTGCAAAAATTGAGGGAAAATATGCAAACCTTTTTTGTCCTCTCGCAAAATTATTGCGAACCCCATTTGTCTACTAAAANTTTTTGTCCTCTCGCAAAATTATTGCGAACCCCATTTGTCTACTAAAACTCTTCTCGGTTCCAAGAAACATTGTTTTCTGAAACTCACTTTGCAAAAAAGTGGAAAGTGTTTGCCTGAATCAAACAAAAAAAAATGTTATGGAGAATGCAAAATAGGTGTGCTAAAAGCTTTGGGTTGGTTGTGTATGCATGTATGTGTGTGCGCGATATATATGATGAGAATGATCTTTGGTCATATTATCGATCTTCATCACCATTTTCTTGAAACTTATTAGAATTTATTATACTTTTTGTTGCGCGTTTACAGGCAAGACTGGTCCTACCAATATAAGTATTCAGCAGTGCATGTATGTAGTAAACATATAAGATTGTCCTCATCTAACTCACTCACACCTTTACTTGTACTTTTCAAAAGAATAAACATTATGAGACTTGATGGGTTAAGGCCTGACAGGGGAGAGTGTGCAAATTTAGATAAAGCAATTGTATATACTGACGTGATACCCAATCTTCTAATTTCACTGATGATAAACAATATGATGGTTAGTCAGTCAGTGAGCTAGTACCACAGAGTAGTGAGTGTAAGACACACGAGGTGTGCGCCAACTAAGCAGACGTGCACAGAAAAATGACTGCAGGCAAAGTAATGTGAGCAGAAAATTCGACAATCCTTTGAAAACATTCCTACTTTTCCTTCCATCACTCCCTCTCAAATTAATCTTGTGTTGTGTCCTCGCTGTGGTAGTAAATATTTACACTAACTGAAAATTTGCATTTTACTATGGGGATTCTTAGGTAGTTTCATGATGAAACTTTCATCATCATCACCACTTCATCATCGTGTTTTCATTTTCATTTTAGCAGGTGCAGTTGGCCGTTGCCGGTAATCTTGACTTACTCACTCTTGAATTGAATTCACCGAATATTTTTTTTCAATTATTGTGTTGCAAATGTAATTAGCATGCTCTTTCTTTCACGTTCGTAAAAATTATATTTTAAGTCTGTTTTTCAATTAACATTACAAAAAAAAAACAGTGAATGGAACAGGACTAATTTGGACATCAGAATACCCCATCATTGTTAAGTTACCTAGTTTCTGAATCAGTCTGGTCACGTCGAATGTTTCTTGTGATCTGTCTATCAAGCTAGCGCACAGGCATGTGTCTGTTGTATAAACCGGCACGTGTGAGTGTGGATATTGACATTGGCATTGATAAGTTGAAAGTAAGGAAGGTATATACGCTGTGAAACCTGATTAGACAGATGAGGCGAGGGAGAGGTGAGGTTCAGCCCCTCCGAAAGTCCTTTTTTCTCTCACTTTTTCTGCAAGTGTGTGCCATGCCTTCCCGGCGGCGGCAACGAGGAATAAAATCATCCTTTTCGGCGTGCTGAATTGTTGCACATTTTGGGTCATTCAATTTTTGAATAGCTTTTTCCCGTGTATAGGACGTGTTTAATGAGTTTCTGAAAAAATACGTTTTTATGTTTTTCACGAAAATTCGTGAAAATGCCAAAAACATGAAATGCCATAAGTTTATGAACAAACCAGGTGTTGATTAGCAATACGTTCCCTCCTCGACCTTATTGGTGTACAAGTTATTATTTTGGGAAGCTTGACAAGTTCCTTTGCATTGTATTTTCGCAAGTAATTAAAATTCATTTCATTTTCACTTCTGCTTTAAACCCATCATGGCATCCATTATTTTTTTTCTTTGGCGCAACACTGAATTGAATATGTGCCTACCTTTCTGCAATTCTACAGCAGACGATTTCACTACTTACTTATCATTTGTCACTTACTTTGCAAACATGATGTTGTTTACGATAATGGTAATCATGCTAATTAATGCTCTCTCTCTCCCCTCTCGTTTCTCCTGGTGAATCATTTGAATAAACAGAAAAGTTAGCCGTTGCTAAAAGGATAATATAAGATATTTTTGCAGATGAATGAATGAAACAATGAATGGGTTTGAGTCCTCCTGCCTCACTCTTTTTGCAAGCCGGTCGCAGGAGAAACAACTTCTTTTGAAAATGAGCAGAGATCAGAAAAAAAACGAGGCAAAGTGCAAGTGGTGAATACTTGATTTTTATATTAAAATGCAAATATAATTTACTACAGACGCACGACGGACAGCATGCATGGCACGCCAAACATTGCACAGGCCAAACATTAAATAAAGAAGGCTGTAAGGATTTCAAACGAGACAGTAAGACGACTACGTAGACTTTGCTAATCGTTTCTTTTTTAAGTAAGCAGTAGTCGTCAACGAGTAGGTCTGTTCAGTTTGATTTTTGATGTTGTGGCAAACAACCTCCCAAGTCCATATTAGCCCACAATATTATAAAATAGTATCCAACGAAGCAAGCCAGGTTTGACTTTCTGTCATTATCTTACATAGTGACAATTAGCATAATGTACGGTGCAGTAGTATTTAATAATGATCATCCTGCTAATATTTTTTTTCGAGTTGAAACTAAATTGCACTTCATTTGACAAGGGATTTTCAATATAGTCATTTCAGTGGGCATTGTTTTCGAGCATTTGTATGTGCTGACAGAGAAGAGAGGATGATAGTCCAAACTCGAACGGAATAATATAATTTCCGTATTTATCTCTACTCTCGCATTATATAGTACTCTTATTATTATCGCCGCCATTCATCATTATCATGCTAGTTGCCATCAGTCATAAGCATGAAAAAATATAATATTGGCGATGATAAAGTAGATCGCACATAACCACATATTCGTAATAAGTTACTTTATTTATTGCCAAAGCAAGTTTCCATTTTGGTAGAGACATTAGTCAGCTATCTCCTGGTATTAGTCATCACTCTCTTGTCATCTCCAACTAATTTTCTTTTTCAAGTGAAAATTCAGATTTGTGAACTCATGATTACTCAGTCTGAAATTATACTCTCAGAGAGGATAACGCGTCAGTGTTATTTGCTTTACTACTCTCGGCGTTTGAATCAATTCCTACATTGTATACCAAAGTTGTATGTATTTAATAAAAACAAACAGCTCTCTTCAAAAATAACGTTTGTTTTTTTTAACTCTAAGCACTTTTTTTATATTTTTTATAATGACTTTGTTTTGTGAACCATGGAATTTAAATGCACCTTCCTTTTATTTTTTTACAGAAGGCTGTTGACGATAAGATAACAACTCGAATGAGACACATTTTCCTCATGACATCGGCAACTTCGTCAGCAGCGGTTGGAGTTTCCTTGTTTATCAAAACACTCGTAGTTATATAAAAAAATAAATTACACACAAGAACGTTTGGTTGAAAACAGTCATCTCCAGAAATAACGGATCTCTCTGGAAGACAAATAATGACCACCCAGCAAGCAGAATGACTCGATCAAAAACAACATGTCACTCAGCAGCAGCAACTGCATTCGTGACGTATCCGCATGCAACACAGTCCCGAAACAGCAAACGATTATCAGCCCATTGCAAGCATTACGAAACAAGAGCATCATCGTCGTTAAAAACTATATAACGGACTTGTAAAGAATAATAATCATAATCAAGTCAACAACTACATCAGCAAGCCAGCTTAGACCTACAAGTCACAAGGAGTAACCTTATTCTGGTGACAAAGGAGGAAGAAGAAAAAAACTACGAACGAAACGATAAGAGACCGCAATGCAACCTCATTATCATAATTTGTGTCCACCACCGTCTTGCCTCCCTACTCTACATGCATTACTTTGAGATATGGCACAAACCCCAATAATGCACCAAGAATAATATTTTCTATTAAAAAATGTAAAATATCAAATTATTTATTATAATACTCGACGATGGTTTTACTGGGATGAAGAGGAGGCGATGATCAGAGAACATCACAGTTGAAAGTGCACACAACATGGTAATGTGAACGACCGTATTTTCTGAACTACGCACCTCATATAACTGCCAACAAAAATCTTACTTCAGATCGCGTATACAACTACTTGCATTATTTTATACTATTTTAAAAAAAGAACGGTGCCAATTATTCGGGTCAAACGAAACGTTATAATATTATGCTAGCCTTCCTGCTACAACCACCAGTGATACCCGTTAAAAAACTTTAGTGAGATGAGTGATGAAGACGATAGGGTGAAGGAGTAGTGGATGAGTCATTGGAGGATTCACTGTGGTCACTGATTATTGTTATTATTGTAGTTCGCACAGCGGTTGTTCGGTCACAAGAACTTTGCTACTCTCTCAAATTTTCGGCAAAGCTAATCGAAAAAGGAATAATTATGAAGTGAGAATCTCCGTTTCAAAGTGAACCGTGCTATTGTCATTATCACATTTCAATTATTAAACAATACACTTTTGCTTATAATCTATCTTGATTATTTTGTGTTAACTCTCATGCATATGATTATGATTACCGGAATGATAATGATCATAACACACAATGCATTGTAAAAGGTGCTGAAGTTGTCTTGTCCCAAAACCACACACACATCATCATCATCCTCCTCCTCTTAGGAAGCATTTTTTCAGATCCTTTGTTAGTTTGACTTTTGGGTGAGTTGAGTGAGCGTCGTTTTGTCGTGTGTGGTACTGGCGCAGCACCGCATCTCAATCCCATCATCATCGTCATCATCACATCTCACATGTGAAGGCTTCGCCAAAAGACAACGTCGTAATCGCAACATCATCATCAGCCCAGAGGAACGAATCAACAAGAAATATAAACCCACGCGCGTTTGATCCATATTCATACGTAAATTATAACAATTTTTTTAATTCTTCTGCTTCGAGAGAGAACATCAAAAACATTCTTTTTCGTCGTCGTCATTGCTTAATCACTTACCCCAGAAGGAACAAAGTTGAAAAAAAGAAAGAAGAAGAAAAAAAATTATTGTTTTTGTTTCTTGGTGACGACGACGATCACTGTGGTGGCGACCACTTCGTCATATTATATACTCATCCTCAATCAACGTAGGAAGGACACACGACCACAACGAAGTATGAAAAGACATTTATTTTTTTTCTCAAGAATTTTTGTTGCTGTCAAGTCAGTAAAAACATGAGCTCCACATCTTAAACCGCCAAAAGATATAGAAGACAGCAAGGCACAAGAATAAAACTCGAACGTTTTTATTACTAATTTTCTCATCCTTCACTCGCCCCAGCGTACATCGACGCACCAGGCCAACAGGATTGAACATTATTATTATTTTCATAAAAATCCAGTCCAGCACCAGCTTTGTCCTGCGACGCACTGGGAGAACAGAGACCATGTGGGCGTTTTAGTGGATCAAGACCAGAACGAAGAAGTGGTGAAGAAAAATCAGATATCATTTTTTCTTACTGCAACTGACAAATTATAATAATAGTCTTCTGTCTCCAGCTGCTTATAGGATAAGAAAGAGTAATCAGTCAAGAGTAGCCTTATTAACAAGTGTTAAAACTTGTGTGTGTTAACAACGTAAGAATTAAAACCCGTCAGTCCCACTTTACAAATAGATTTGAACAGAAATAAACGAAAGACGTAAAAAAAAATCACTTAATTTAATTCTGTAATCACCACCCATTATGTATTCCCTTGAGAGTATATCAAAGATACTACTGCAAGGATGAAGGTGGTGAATAGGCGGCTCGAGCACTGTACTGTGGTTTTTTGGATGGTGAAACTCACCTTACTCCAGTGATACAAGAAAGAATCCTCGAAAAAAAAAATGTTTGGGAATCCAAAGGAGGATAGCAACTTTTTCTGCTGTTTCCATCAGTAATACTTCGGCACACGGGATAATTTTTTTCTCTCTGAATGTGAGAAAACAGCTACA
>JAHZNF010002664.1:0-10467 GCA_027744215.1 Troglopedetes dispersus
TTAAAACTTCACACCAAAGCCTGTTTTTTCGGTGGTCCTCCTACCAGTCCACCTCCATCTGACGCATGCATATTTTGACCACGCAGAAAGTGTTTCAAGGTTACACCGTAACCACAAAATTGGTGACGTCGTTCATGATTTCAGCTGGACCCAAATAAATTTGTCTATCCAAATTTTCTAAACTGAGTGACTGAAATAAACCTGTGCGGTTGAATCTTCGTCGTTCTTCCCAACAAAGTTTACTAAAATGTGGCGAACAATTCTTTGGCTTGATAAAGTGAATATTTGTGGATGTTAGCAATACGCATGTAATTTGTATGTGGCGTTAGCAAAGACAAAATTACATTAAACAAACCTGAATGAGCTGATCAGGTAAAATATAAGAAGTACAGGTTGCGCCTTTCGGTATTAATAATCACGAAGAAAATATAAATTTAAGAGTGTGCTTATTAATATTATGTGTACCGACCAAGGTAGAAAAGTGGAACAAAAGTTCAATAGTTTGTATGCAACACTTTCTCTTCAACTTTCTTTTGCGGTCAATGACAATCCTGAGCTGAAAAATAATCAATATATACCTATCTATTGCATTATTAGTTCAATATTGGTGAAATAACCTGCCTCCTTTTCCTGGCTGACACAGATTTTTTTCAAAATGGTCTTATTTTTACCAAGAAATTTTCTCCACAAAAGAGGTAAAAAGTCACACTGTGACAGCGTGTTAAAAAATAATTCGTTTTGAAGTAATAATACGTCTAATAGAAACACGAAGCCGTTAGGGTACTTATTTGGAGTAAATTGGCCCCAAAAAATACGAACGTGCATTTTGTTTTCACTTTATGGTAGGGAAAGTGGGTCACCACAGGGAAGCCAAAGGAGGGACGCTTCCGCCGTCTCCATTGGACAAGCTGTCTAGAAGTTTTTTTTCCTTTTTCCAGGTACAAATTTGGGTCCCATGAAGAAATGACATGATAATAGATTATCAACACACCTCATTCTGACAACATTCTCTTCTCTTCTCTGTGCATCTGATCCAAAAGGCTGCCTTGTCCCCGCAGCGCAGTCATTCTCTCAACAGCCCTGTTCCCAGTTGGCAAAGTAAAAGAGAGCATGACAAGATGGAATTACGAGTTTTCAAAGCGGGAAAGCAAAAGCATCGTATAAAGCTGTGTCGCAAAAGTGTCAGAAAGCCTGATGACCATTTATAATCTCGGCTTGTGCTTTTCTTTAAGTAATATTAATGAGAAGGCAGTGGGAAAAAATGAGCGTAAAGGGAGACGTGGATTGTTGCACTTCGTTTGTGTTGTGTTGCTTTGTTATTATTGTTGCTACATTATTATTATTATCTAAGTACATTATTATGTACCGGAACAAATACGAGAGTGGCACCGAGAAAATGGAATGCGCTGAGCTTTATGTACATTATGCACTTCCAGTTTCATACATTTTGCAAGGTGTAGGAAAAAGAGGAAATATCACAGTGGAAAACGTGGCGCAAGTGTTTTTGTTCGTTAACACAAGTATTATTTTGCATGTTCCATTATTTTCATGTGAGTTCTGAAAATTGATGACATAACTAAACCAAAAAATAAATGAGTTTTCTTAGGGAAGCGACGTGGAATAATTATATTATGTTTGCACTAGAATAATTATATGATAACATCATCCTTGGAGCATGCAGGCAATGTATTGAGCTGTGGAGAATTTAAATTATCTTACGGCAATTTACATTCATAAGCCTCGCGCTTCTGAGGAACTAGAAGGATTCGAGTCCTCAGAGCTCATATATGAAAATCTAGTTTTAGGTGCAACGAGTACAGTGCAGTTACATAAAATTATCACGTCACGCTCCTTTTCAGTAGTAAGCTGGCAATTTAAAATGCAATTTTCTCTGGTAAAAAAGATGACCAGAAAACGTGTCTCAGGCTTATTCCGCTGAATTACTTGTGTATGTCAATATTGTGCATGAGACGAGTTCATATTCTTGTTGCTATTTGCCAATAAGATATTGATCTTGGTTATAAGGGAAGTTATTGGTAACGTAACCTACATGGTTGAGTGGTTGAGTAAGACAAGGGGGAAAGTTCTATATTATTACCCAATTTATAAGTTTTGCAAGTTCTTTACAAGTAAACAAGAAAATGATCATTTTTCCATTGTTGTCAAAACTGTCTAACACCAAAAAGGAAGTTGAGAGAGGAAAGTGGCAACCAGACTAGGACTACTTTTTTGGACTGAGAAAGTTAGTCTTCAAACAAGAATCCATTTTGTGTAAACTTCTGGTAATACTTTTGCCTTCAATTCTATGTTGAACAACAAATCAAATATTGTACTACAAAATATTTTATCTCAAAATTCATAACTGTATGTAAGAAAACAATACAAGCTTTGCAAAGGTTGAATCAACCCATCATTTACTTCCCCGTTATTTTCATCAATCATTTAATGGTACCATCGTACACATTTGTATTTTTAGATGATCGTCAGAAAAATAATTATAGTTTACGCAAAATTCTTCCCAACTTTTTTTTATTCTCATCTCAATTACATACCAATAAATGAGAGCCATAATTTTATCCCAAAAAATTAGAACACCGTAGTTTCGTGTCCCGGTTTCGTTGTCTGGAACCACAGTTGTATCAGCGCTTAAATCTATCCACGATAACCGAAATCCCCAACTCAACCTATGATTTATCCGGAAGGTTGTTTCCAAAAGAAAAGTCATTCGTAAAAAAAGTTAATGTTTTTCCAATTATTGTAGTACCCTTTTTTGTTTTCATGTATCCTCTTCTTTTGGCTTATCACGTCAAGCATTTACAAAGCGTGGAAAAACTATTTGGATAAAAAGCAGGAACTTGAGTTGAGACTTGCTTGCTTGAAAGACAATAGGTTTTGCTCCGCCTGGCTCAACTAGCCACTGAAATGGACAGTGTGCATACATTTTATGACCGTCATGTCCGGCTTCGGTGACTTGAACAAAGAAACTTTTGCCTAGCTTGTTTGCTTGATGGTGAAATGAGCAAACAAGCCAACTTATTTTTTTTTCTTCTTCTTCAAAACACACAGCGAAAAGCTTGAAAGCGAAAGAAGGATGAATTTTATATTTATGTAGTGGAAAAATAAAGTAATGGCTGCAATTCCTTTCATGTATATTATGCTCCGTCCATTTCGACCACCAACGATCCAAGAGGTCATTAGGGATGGATAGTGGAAAAAAAGTAATGTGATAAATATGTTATGTAGGAACATAGCACGTCACATCCAATATAATTTTTTTCTTGTTAGTTTTTCACCTTAAAAAATAAACTACATAGATATGCAAGCAAGAATAAATATCTTAAGTCCTGCTGGCGTTTCTTTTTTATTCTCTCTTTTCCTGTCTGATGTAATTTATGCATGTGGCACCTTGTACTTCACTTCACTTGACATATATAGTCAGTCGTTGTTGGGACGATTGTGTCGATAAGTACATACCAGAGGTAAGAATTGCGTACCTATACACATCCATCCTTCTTGTGCACTTTCTCTTTTTCTACCTTATCTGAAGGGAATTTTCGGTCGGATATGTCAAGTTATTGTGTGTTTAGTTATTGATCAAATAAGGACCAGCACACAAGCTCATGCACACATCTTTTTAACTTTTCATGTTATTATTATGGCTACAACAAGAAAGCATAAATTTTTTCAGCCGTTAGTAAACATTGTGGAGGAAGAAAACAAGCACATTGTTGTTGTTTCTATGTTCTGTGCTGCAATATATAACGACTAGACAGCCATGCACCAATAAATGTAATAGAATTGTAACAGCGGATGGACGTTCGAAAAGACGATCAACGTTTTGCTACTGGCTCTTCCATTTTTTTCGGGCATGAGCCACAAAGTCCTTTCATTCTTTCATACTTCCTCTATTTTTCAAACGCACTGTAAACCTTGTCCACATTTTTAATACAACACAACATTGACATAATACACTTATCGTATGTTATTATTCAAGACTTGTTGTGAACCAGTAGCCAGAAAGTGATGGTGAAAACACTTGAAAAAAAAATTGGTAAACTCCAATAAAAACGGAGCAGGAAAGCATGGTCATATTGACAGTCTGTTGTGAGTGAATAAAAACATGGGTGGAAGTTGCTGGTGATGATTTGACTCATGCACCAGTTATAGATAAGTATTATATGTCTAGCTGCAACAAAAAGGAAGGAAAAGTGAAATGCACTACAAATATTTTAGTAGGTGGACGCAGACGAATGGCCACATTTCGTAGTGAAGTAGAGTCGAACCAACTTATAATTCCATAAATTCATAGAAAGCAGGCCATTTATTCTCGAGATCAAAACTTACGTGTTTCCATTATTCCAAGAGAACGCAACACTTTTTGTAACGCCGAAACAATAAAAAAATATGGCATGGTTGGGTCAGTATCAAGTTGTAGTGATCAGTCATCCGTCACTTCATTATTTTGGTTACCTCAAAATATAATGCCACATGGAGAGGCGTTGTGTGAGTTACGGTCTCTGCTTAAAACAAAATACGCTATTATCTATTATACTCTTCGCATCTTGTCTTGGGTTGTCGAATGAGCAGTAAACCTATCATTGTTGTACTGCTACAATGAAGCCACCTTCATTTATTTTTCAACTCAACTACACACCAGAGACTTATCGTCATCAGCAGCGTTTGTTGCGTTGCTATTATTTTTCTCATTTGTTTTTGGAGGTAGTTAATCATTTGACAGTTTGGCAGTTGTGGCTGCTCCCTGTACCAGAAAATAATAATACAATAAGCTTGTTAGAGAAATAAGTCAGTTGAGTCGAGTCTACGACAATCAACTCACCTCTCAACAGTGACCGGCATACTTCCTGAATTTTCTGTGACTGATTAAATTTTCATACCTGAATTGTCTGTGTTTCCGGTTTTTATTTTGTCTTCGTGGTTTTGTTTTGGTGAGATCATGTCGACAGCCCATTGTCATTGTTGCGTGGGAGCTTAGCCAGTAAACAAGTCTGAGACAAAATGGTGGCAGTAATACTTCTTGTTCACCACCAAGGTATCTGTGCTCCGTACATGAAATTTAAGAAAAATGCCACTGGCTCTTATTACAATTTGTGAACTGTGAAGGTACTTGTGACTTCAATGAAGTTAACAAATTCTTTGGAAGATTTAAAAAGTTTAGAAGGACACATAAATAGGGTTAGTGCAATACGTAAAAAGTAAATAAAATGCAGAAACGGTCAAGTGGAGACTCCCGACGCTCGGTGAACAATAATGTTCGAGGTGCTCCTCAGGAGGATCCAGTAAATGGGATGATTTTGTGGCAAAGCAAACTGCAGGAGAAGCTGTTGCAAGAGGTATAAAAGCAAGAAAAATCATGGATACTTTTTACACGAGCTTACGTATTTCTTGTTGTGGCTATGCACATTTGAAAATGCCTTTCACTAAAAATGGGTCATATAAAGTCCTTCAGAAGGAGAAAATACACATACCTACACTCATTTATAGGTGAACATATGCAAATGTACATAGCATACTGTATATGAAACACACTATATTTGTTTCTACTCATGCATCCTTTATACGTTTTATAGCCTCATAAATAATTCCCTTTGTTTTCTCCATTTTATTTTATCCTTTCGCGTATGTGCTCAGCAAAAAGAGAAACGAAAAAGAGAGACTGAAGAACAACAGCGGAGAATAAGGGAAAGGGAGCAGCAGCAATATGCAGATATGGCGGAGAAAAGTCAGCATCATGGTGGTTCTGCCACTTCAACTCCAATCCTGGAGATCCCGCAAATGATCCCCAGGCCTGCTCCATTTATCTTCACATCGCCAGCTCCGCCAACTCCTTCATCTTCGCAGCAACAAGATCAGGCAAGGGCTGCTGCTTCACCTCCAGAGAACAATGTGCCGAATGGGTCAACAACATCAGCAGCAGGATTGGATCAACAGCCTATGTTTCCTAACATCTCCTCCAGTCGGTTGCGTACTTCAGTTTCCTGTGATGTAAGTGTGCTTCTAAAATAAGACCCAGGAACTTTTCTTACAACGCAAAAATAAAAATATGTTTACATCCATAAAATTCAATTCAAGTCAGGAATGTTTAAGAGTCCTTTAACATTTTTCATGGAATATTGCGACAAGCCTAGCCTATATGCACGTCTCTGCTCTAATCCTGTTCATTTGCACAATGCGTTTGTAATTTCTTCGTAGAACTTTGGGAAGCCATCTTCACAGCATCTGCAGCCACCACCAGCCTCCATGTACCTCGGTAACATCGTATCCTTTCAGCAAATGGGAGGTGCAGGCTCTCCCCGTCGCTCACCTTCTGGAAAGCTGCTAACCGTACTTCGTGGAGATCCTGAAATCCGATATCACCAAAAAGATACGCGAGGGTTTGACCAAACCATGAGATACCTAATGGACCGCGACAAAGTGTTGGAGTACAAACGCGAGCTTGATCTGCAACTGGAGGAGCAGAGGAAGTGGAGAAGTCGACTGGGGAGTGCAGCAATAAAAGAGATAACGAGAAAGGACTTTATTGAAAATGGAAGTGGCGGCAATAAAAGTCGCACTTCTGCTGCGTCGGATCACCTCCACCTGAGTCACAGTGGTGGAGGAGCAGCAAACAAAAGTGGAACAGAGCTTGCCCCTTTAATGAGGAAATTCAACAGTTTACCCAAGTTGAATGGTCTCAGCTCGACTGATGTCACAAGACCTTTCGTTCAGTGAGTCTAGCATAAAACTTTATGAAGGGTAGCGTTGCGTTGTAATTTTCGAGCATGTCATATGCTACGTATTTATGGGCGCATTTTGTATGTGTGCATAAATGTTTATTTCCACTGTTGACTACCTTCAGAAACCTCCTTTTTATTACGCATTACATTTTAATTTTAAGATGGAAGTCATGTCAGTTGTGCTGACGTTGTTACTTAATATTATCATATTTACCTACACAACATCTCCACTTCTTTTCCCTTTTTAAGATCATGACGCGATGGAATTTTACTAGGTTTATTTTTGTTTATTAGCTCCCCAAGGAACGAGTTCTTTCATCCCATCCAAGCAAATGAAGTCGCTGACTCGTTGTCTTCCCAATTACGCGAGAAAGAATGGCTTTCAAGACGACAGCAAGAGAATGAGCGGATGGCAACGGAACGCCATTTTCAAACCTGGGATAGTCTTTGGGGTCGACCTGGAGGTGGAGCGCCGTTGCCTTTCCCAGAGAAAAACTTGGGTCATGCTGTCAGCTTTGGGAATCTTTATGGAGGCACCCGCCTCACAGATCAGAGAGGCATGGGGAGTAATGCGGGCTACAATAAGATTAACTTATTCAAAGCCCTCCACATGACTCATCAGCAGCAAAGTAGGCCAAAATGAAGGATGATGAATGAAAAATATGTAAATGAAAAGCTACTTTTATTTCATAAGTTAGTTTGTTTACACGTCCAACAAAACTACGAACCATTTGTGACAATCATTTTTCCAGCAAATATAATTTGCGCACATAAGCCCACATTTTTTGGATTGTATTGAAGCCTTCTCTGTTTTTTTAATAAACTTAAATGAGCATCTAATTAGGCTAGGAAAGTTCAGACAAAAACTTTTTCCTGTCAGCAAAAATAATTCTATATAGGATTTCATTGTTTCGTCTGGTGCAAAGTTAAAATGTGATATTCATCTCGAAAGGAGTGTACTACTTTAAATGGGATATTTTCCTTGAATCCTTCCACTTCGTTCCAAATTTTTCTCTCCTTCACGTGTGTCTATGAGTCCTCTGTATCCTTATAAATGTTTTTACGTAGTTGCTTTTATCTATAAAAATTAATCATTAGGTGTGTTGGAACACACAGCAGGTCATTACTAAACTAATGGTGAAGGTGGTGGTGCCGACATGAAACAAAATGCGAAAATTGCATTCCTATTGCCTTACGAAAACTAATAAAGATAGGTATCGTATATAAAAAGCCTTGTATGTATAGGTATGTAATAAAAAGAAGTATGTAGTATATAACCTTAATTAACTGTGAATAAAAATGTAAGGTATGTCATTGTCACACGGCTTCTCGTAACACAAAAAAGGGAAGTCTAATACTGTGAAATTACTTTTTTGTTTCAGTCGTTTTTTTAATATGGATTCGACGAAATACCATCACGCCCACTCCGCACATTAAAATTAGATTACATGCGACGAAGCGCGTATAGTTTAGAAAGCGGATTCTGTTTCAACCAGCTTCAAGGCATGGCATCTGTAGCGAGATTGAGACGTGTGAATTAACACTGGAGTGTCGTTTTGTTACGAAAAAAGTAAATAATAGTACCTATTGTACATAAGTGGTTCCTTAATCGGTTTAATTTCCTCTTTCATGTGCACTTTTGTGTACAAATTCTGTTGAAATAAAATATTTCGTAATAATGTGGACACAGAAACAGCACCAAAACGATGGTGCTGACTGAGTGCTGAATTGTGCGGGCAATTTAAGGCCGAATCAAATAAAGAATGCATACCGCTAAAAATTGAGACATCGATGTTTTATCACATTTTATCGAGAGCTCGAGATTAAAAAGATACATTTATTAACGGCTACGCTGATAATGATGGGTTCGTCGGTAGTTTATAGGACTTAAAATATTATGCTAATCACAAGTAAAGACAATTGCTCTTTTTGGCCAACAATTTTTAAAGTGTTTGTAAAATGATATGATTGTGCCGTGTTGCTGATTGGCAAAATAAAAACATCAAATAAAGCATATTATGTAAATGATAGTAAAACATTACTAGACTGTAGTAAAATAAGCTCTGAGGTTTGCAAGATTCTGTTTACAGGTTTGTATACACAGTTGTTGTTGTGAATTTAATCAAGACAAAGATTAAATTCAGGGTAGTTCCATGTTTTTCATAAAGTCGCAAGCATGTACCGATTCAATTGTCTCGTCGTGTCTAGTTTAATTTCGTAACCTTTATCAATTTAATCCGTATCTCAATGAAAATTGCTACATCCTCCATGTCCCATGGTCCAAAAGAGATTGATCACCTTGTCTTCACCGGATTTCATGTCTGCCAAAGATTTTGCAGGCTAATGCTCCAATATTTATCTTGTTTCATGTATGTTGTGTTCGGGGAGATTTTTTCATGTTTTCTATACAAAAAATACATCCAGCAAAAGGGAAAACTGCTTTACGACTTTCTCAAGCGGAGGTACTTGTGTTCTATTTTAAGATGAAAGTGAAGAAGGAAGCACCACTCCGGAGCACTTTCCAAATCCAACTTTGTAGCCATCTCCTTCTGC
The DNA here is from genome assembly GCA_027744215.1 of Troglopedetes dispersus. NCBI lineage: Eukaryota > Metazoa > Arthropoda > Collembola > Entomobryomorpha > Paronellidae > Troglopedetes > Troglopedetes dispersus. Next base: position 9,288 of record JAHZNF010002664.1, read on the forward strand.
AACTCCTGTGCAAAAAGGAAAGGGACAACGAAAGATTATACATTATGTGTGCTGCTGAGACCAAGGAAAGAGAAACACAGGGACTTGAGACAACAGTAACTCACTCATGTATTATGCAAAATAACTCTTGATGATTAGATGAGACAGGGCGAGAGAGCACAATATAGTGCACACATAAAATAGTCACGGTGGTGTCTCTTAAGAAGTTTACTTGCAAAGAAGGACCATCCAAAATGCTTTTAAGTATATTAAGCTATCCGCCCCAACAAAGAAATGAAGAAGCGTTCTTTCACAAAAGCTCTACATACATAATATAGCCTACAACTCAGCACTAGAGCTTGCTTTCGTAATCTTTTTGAATTGGATCCAATTGTGCCTACCCACGTGACACATATTTTAAGTGCAACAATAACATATTATTCATTATATTTCCCCTGAAAAGATTGCAGGTTGAGAAAACATGCAAATACTCAATAGCCCGGAAAAGATTCAGCAACATTTGAAAAACAGGCAATGTGAAAGAGTCATTAACATGAATATGAAATTTTGCAGCATGTTTTAGTTTTACCCCATTTTGTTGTAGGCAGGTTTTAAAACCTATGATGTATGATTTCTCGTGTCGGCGGAAACGAAATTGCGAAATTGGATCCTTTGTATTTCGGGGGAAAGAGGAAAAAATTGCAGCAAGTCAAAGCACTATAATATACACTTTATTTACAGCATAGCTGGAGTAATATTTCATTTCCTGGTTGGTGGTATGGAATGGTGAGCCACGTTATATGATACGTACGTGCGTAGCTTTAAGTTGCGAAAACAAAAAGCAGGTCATGCTAAAACTTTTTTTTCTATATTTTTCTTGTACATTGAAGCATTATGCACCATGCTTTTAATTTTATGGAAGGAACGAAAGATAAGCTGGACAATGAAAGGAACATTATCCTGATTTAAATATAGAAAAAAATCTCTCCCCTGTTTCTCTTCCCCTGCTCGTTACCCTTTCTTTCAGAAACCATAATAAAAACTTACCTCGGATTACCACCTCATCTCCGTCTTTAAGGAAATTACGCGTGCTTCCATCCTTCATTTGAATGGGCTTCGTTCCCCTCCAACTGAGTTCGAGCATTGAACCATACGAGTCAGGCGTCTAGAAGAATAAATGAAAAAAGGTGGATACAATATG
>JAHZNF010002665.1:0-19926 GCA_027744215.1 Troglopedetes dispersus
GATTTTGTTTTAATTGCAGAGCTTGTGAAAAACGTCAATAGCATTTCGTAAAAAAAAATCAAGTATACTAAAATGCGTATACCTCAATTTATACATATTATTATTTCTCTCTCTCTCTCTATCTATCTTTCCTTTGCTTGTTGTAACTTGTTGCTATGAAAACAAACTTATTAATTTTTCTGTATTCTGTTCTAATCCTTTTGTTCTGGTATGTGCGTGCGCAGGTCCCCCAACACCTCACCAGCAGATGATGATGATGGGCGGCGGCGTGATGGGAGGTGGTGGCGGCAGTAGATTTAACTCACCCCACTCCCACCAGTCTCCTCACCACCCATCCCCTCATCACCCGTCCCCTCACCATCCTTCCCCCCACCATCCGTCTCCTCACCATCCTGGCGGCATGCCGTACCTCCAGGACTCGTCGCCGTACAACGCCCCTCCACCAATGAGACCGTACCGGGGCCCACCACCTCCCCCTCCTCACCCGTTCCCGCACCCGGCAGGCCCGCTCCCCCCTCCTCCTCCCCACCAGATGATGTACGAGCCAGGGATGGAGGAGCCTGAGGACTACGACGAAGGAACGTTCGACCAATTGACCATGCAGTGGAGTGCAAACAACGAGATGGTGCAGTGGGGCGGTGGTGGTGGTCCACCAGTTCCCCCTCCAGGGGCCAACATGATGGGTGGAATGCCTCCAATGAGACCTCCAAGAATAATGAACCAGCAGACACCGCTCATGGGGCCACCACCACTTCAGCAGCAGCAGCAACAACCACCTCCACCTCCAAACAATAATGCGTACGGAGGAATGATCCAGCAACCGTCTTCTTCACACATGCATGGGCCTCCGATGCACCCTCACCAGCTGAACGTTATCTAAACTACTACTACAAACAATTTATATACATAAAATTCACTAAAAAAACAACAAAATATATAAATATATATATTCACCGGGGATTTTTCTAGTTCGCGAAAGCCTTCTCTCTCTCACTCACTCACTCACTCATCGTTTCTTCTGTTTTATAATAAGGATGTGGTTGGATAAGAAAAAAAAGCCGTGTTGTCATGGAGACATACTGTTTATAATAATTTGTAAGTATACATATGTATTCAGTTATTGTGACGAAAAAAAACTTTTGGTTCTGTTTTTTGAAGATTGATTGATTGGTTGGTTGTGTGGTCCAAACAAAAAAAAAGAGAAACCTGAATACATGTTCGGTTGCCATGGAAAAAACCAATATATATGTAACTTTTAAGATTATTTATATACATAAGCCCGAAGTACATGATATTTGTTCTTCTTTAGAGAGAAACAATTAACATAAAAAAACAAAACGAACTAACCACTCTTTTTTTTTGGTTTCCATGGAAATACGAGAAATATGGGTGGAGGTTTAATTATGAAAACGAAACATTGTACATAGCTGGCTAAAAAAAATAAAAATTATTCCACACATGCACATTCCTCGTATTTTCGTATAAAGAATCTGTTAAAAAAAAGAGGTAGGAACAAACACCTGCTGCTGCCCAAGCAACCGGAAAGTAAACACACATGACCGCACCTGTTAAAACGTTCTGAACAAAGAAACAAACTTTTTATTATGTTTTTTCTTGAGTGAAACAAGCACAAAAAGTAAAAACCCCCACATCATCATTTTAAATCAGCTGACTTTTTAAGAATCATCATCACAGCAGCAGCAAGCAAGCAGCAAAGCAAAGCAAAAGAATAAAGAGCCACTTCACCCACATGTCAATCAAGCAATCTTCTCCGAAGAAACAACATATTATATGTACCCCAAAGAAAACCATTTTTTAAAAAAATTATATAACAAGAAAGGCTGGTTACTTATACATACATTTAAAAAAAAAATCTCTACGACGACGACGCTACGCTACCATATTGTTAACCCAAAAAAAAATTTTTTTTCCGAATATAAGTTTGCAAATTTATTGTCTACAAGAAACATATATATTATACAGTTCGTTGCTATGTGTTACATATTATAAAAAAACAGAATATTTATAACTATACTGTACTTCCTTCATCAAATCGACTTCCGTCTCCATCGACAACACTGTTCATCAAAGAAAAAAAAAACTCAACCGCGTGCGGAGTTAATGTTAAAAAGAAGAAAAAAAAAACCCAATTGCCGTGTATTTTTTATTACAAAACAACCAAACAAACAATTTTTTTAGAAAGTGAGAACGTGTGTGGTTTCTTTTTTTTTCTCGTGAGTGTGTCTCTATGGTTATCTAAATCTATCTATCTCTCTTTTGCAAACATCAAAAGTTCCCGAAAAAAAATAATATTATAACAAAAACAAAAAAAAAGATTCCCGTTCTTGATATAATATGATCATATGTATATAAAAACTTTTTTCTTTTTAACAAAACTACCAACCTTTTAAAAAAAACCATGAAGGATTCCCAAAAAGCTAAGATCAAAAAACATAACGTGCATGCATCATTGTTTTTAAGGACAACCAAATGATATATATATATATTACAAGAAAAAACACGCATAACTAAGAGAATGTTTTATTTGCCAGTTTGTATTTTAAAGAAAATGTGTTGAAAAAGAAAAAAAAAGAAAAAAGTTTTTAAGGAGAACAGAAACAAAAAAGAAAAAAGAAGAAGAAGAAGCTGCAGCAAAGCTCTATATAAAAACTATCTCATCTTACATGTAAAACAACAAAAAAAAAATCTCTCTCTATCCCCAAAAGACAAATTGTTTTGTTTTGTTACGAAACAACCGGTTACCTTGGTTACTTATAACTTTTTTCGTTCCATGATGATAATTTTTATTTTTCACATATATACAAGCTAAAAAAACAAGCATACTAGTTAATTTAATTAATTGAACAATCAATTAATTAAATTAACCGTATTTTACGCTACATACTAGTGAGTTTTTATTTAAAAAACAACAAAACTTTTACGATTTATAAGGTTAAAAAAATATGACGAAAAAAAACACCATGTTTTGTGCCTAATAATTACATAATTTTTAAAAATCAAAAAAATTGAGAAAAGAAAAATGAAACAAAAAAAATCTATATAAATTCTTCTCTGCAAAAAAATGAAAAAAAAAACAAAACACATTTTTCATGAATGAATTTTAAGTAAATATATAACTATATAACGCGCTAATCTACAACAAGGTTGTTTGTCATAAACAAATTTTCCGTTTTATCTCTGTTCCTTGATCAGTCCGAGTTATTTAAGTTGTTTCGTGTCTACATATATCTCTATCTCATCATCATCATCATCAAGCTCGGTTCTTCATAATATTTTTATTTTCCGTGTGTGCATGGAAACCGTGTGTGCGCGTTTTTTGGGAATGTATAAAAAAATAAACTAACACGTTTTCACTTAAAATTATAAAAAAAAGAACAAAAAAAAAATATTACACACACAAAAAAAAACACACGCCTCATCGTTATACACCAAAAAAAATCTTAGGATAAGGAATTTATAAGAAAAAAACAAAGCGTTTTTTTGAGTGTGGTGTGGTGACAGGTTATCATATTTTTATTTTCCGTGTGTGCATGGAAACCGTGTGTGCGCGTTTTTTGGGAATGTATAAAAAAAATAAACTAACACGTTTTCACTTAAAATTATAAAAAAAAGAACAAAAAAAAATATTACACACACAAAAAAACACACGCCTCATCGTTATACACCAAAAAAAATCTTAGGATAAGGAATTTATAAGAAAAAAAACAAAGCGTTTTTTTGAGTGTGGTGGTGACAGGTTATTATAATGTTTATGTGGGAAGGAAGAAGATGATGAAGAAGGAGATGATGATGAAAAAAAAACAATCGCCTCTTGTGTGTATGATCGATTGATTGTTAATTGTGTACAAAAAAAAGTATAAAAAAAAGCAAAGAAAAAAAAGTTTGGAAAAAATATATATTGTAAGTTGATGAAAAAAAAACTATCTGCGCAAAAGAGACATGCGGATTTTGGCGCATGGTGCGCGCATTTGAAAAAAATAAAAAAACAAAAAACTTGATTGAAGAAAAATTTCTTTTATTTTCAAGTTTGGTTTCTTTATTTGTGTGTGTGTGCAAATTTCATGATATTTCATGCTCGTGTTTTTCAATCGTGATATGGTGTGATAAATCAGGTTATCAGAACAAGATAAGAACATCATCATCATCATCATCATGCCAGGTTTTTTATTCTCTCGTCCACTCAACCGGTTCACGTGGCTACTGCTCCTCGTGGCATTTGTGCTCGTGTGTGTGATATTTATTGCAGGAAGTGGGGAATGGGAACGGTGGAGGAAGTGGTGGAGGTTCACCTGCTGCCGCCTCCCATTTCATTTCTGGGGATAGTAATAGCCTCAAGGTCGTGACTCTGGATGATGTGCTCAACGGGAGATTTTACTCGAGGAGTGCGAACTGCACGTGGAGTAGTGTCAAGGACGAGGACACTCTAACATGGATCAGTGGGAATACCGGGGACTTGGTTGTGTTCAACCCGGAGACGGAAGAGAAGCGGGTTGTGATTGGGGCTAAGCAGTTTGTTTCTAGACCTTGGAAGTTCAGTTTTAGTGGGGATGGGAAGTACGTGCTCGTTGGGTTTGAACCGAGGAGGGTAATAATGTTGCTGTGGTTACGATACTACGTTTGTGAAAATAAATTTAAGTGAGGGGATTCAAAACATAACTTTATATAATTTACCAATTTCTCCAGGCCTTCCGCTCCACAATTATAGCGAGATATGCCATCCACGATGCTCACACTGGAAAGAGGATCCAAGAGCTCCAGACTTGGGTGGGTCCTCCAACCGATCATCCTCCTCCTGCTGGTGGTGAAGAAGAACCCGAGGCATTCCAACTTGCAACGTGGAGCAATGATAACAAGACGATCATGGTTGTGAGCAAAAACGACTTGTTTGCGATTAAAATCGACAGTCCTTCGGAAAGTATGGTAATCAAACGTGTGACGGGGGATGGGAGCGATATGGTTTTCAACGGGATTGCTGATTGGGTTTATGAAGGTAGAGAATACATGGACCAACTGAAGCATATAACTCATCCTATAAAATTCCTTTAACAACTCATTCATAACTAACGTTCTTGTAACTCCTGATAAACTTATTTGGTAACCCTCCATCAACCTTCCCGAATAACTCAAGGATAACTTCTTCTTTAACTCTCAAATATAACTCATTGATAACCCTCCCTCAACTCTGAAAAAGTCATGGATAACCCTCTATTTCAACTCTGAATTAAACTGAATTGGTAACCCTTACTTGAACTCCCGAATAACATAATTCTATTTACTAAACCTCCCAACACAAAAAAAATAACTCGTTGATAACCCGATATATTTTGGTACTCCCGCACAGAGGAGGTGTTCACATCATCCAGCACGAGCGTGTGGACATCCCCAACCGGCTCCCACATGGCGTACCTCAAATTCAACGACTCCACGGTAGAGCCAGTCAACTACAACTTATACGGCGACTACGCCAACGAGCCATACTTCGACAGCTACTTCCAATACGCCAAGTTCGGAACAGTCCGGTACCCAAAGTCAGGGACATCCAACCCAACAGTTAGTGTCCACCTCGTGAAACTCGGAGAAGAGTCCTGTTGGGGTGCTACATCTTCAGAAACCGAATGCACGTGGGGATTTCTCCTTAACGATTTGATGTCAAGCTTATTACTATCCAGCCGCCCACATCATCAACAACAGCAACTATTCATTATCGGGAGCTTCCACTGGATAACTGACGACATGTTCGCGATGAATGTTCTGAATAGGATACAGAACAGCACGTGGGTTGTCGAGTGCTCAGTTGTGAGTAGGGAGTGCTCGGTTATCAGGGGCACGAACAAGTCAAGAGGGTGGATAGATGTGACTCCGTTGGTGAGGTATGGGAACGAGTATGTCACGTTGGTGAGCAACGTGGAGAAAGGTGGGGTTGAGTATATTCATGCGGCTGGGATCAGTGCGGATAGGATTAGGATGCTCACGAAAGGGGAGTTCAGTGTGGATGAGATCGTTGGGATTTATAAGGATTGGGGTGGGAATGTTGGGACGGATGTTATGTGAGTGACGCTCTCAAATTATTTTTATTTAAAAAAAAAATAATTAAAATTAGCATTGAAACAATTTTTTTAAAAAATAAATCTTCCCAGGATCTTCAAAGCCCCGTTGCTGTCAACATCCGAGCCTTCCCCATCCTTTCTTGACAGCACCCAAACCCACTACTACGCCCTCCCGATCTCCAACGCATCAGCTTCCCCATCCTGCCTCACCTGCTACTCCCCTTCCTGCACGTACAACACCCCAAAGTTCAGTGACTCCGGGACATCATTCGTAAACACGTGCGAGCGTGAGAACGGCGTGTCTCTAGTCCACGTAGTAAAAATCTCAACTAAAGACCTCGCCCCAGTGGTCTCCCACACTTTCGAAGAGAACGACAGGCTAGACCGAATCCTCCAGACTGTGAACCTCCCAGAAGTGGAGTACTTCATGATACCGTATACCGTTCGAGATGAGTTGGGATCCAGATTTTATAATCTGAGTTGTAAGGTCTTGGGTCCGAAAGGGTGGAAGTTTGGTGAGCCAGGGACTTACCCTGTTGTCATGGATACGTACAGCGGACCAAATTCACAGAAGGTGACGAAGCGGTTCTCCCCGAATGACTGGTCCGTTGCCCTAGCTTCGAATAAGCATAATCCTGTCGTGTACTTTGTTGTGGATGGGATTGGGTCGGGGAGGCAGTCGAGCAGCTTGTCATTTGAGGTGTACAGGGATCTTGGGAATAAGGAGGTGCTTGATAAGATCTTCGCGATGAAGTATCTGTTGCAGATGTACAAGTCATTGGATCCATCCAGGACTTTGATTTGGGGGTGGAGCTATGGTGGTTATGTGAGTGAAACGTAGTTTTATTTTTTGGTTGCTTTGGTGATACGGATATTATAATTTAAAAAAATAATTATATCAGGTCTCCTCCATGGCAATGGGCAAGGATACGGAAGGAGTGCTGAAATGTGGAATTTCTGTTGCTCCTGTGGTCAACTGGCATTACTATGGTAACGCTTTTTTAAAGAGTCAAAACTTATAATACTTTTCATGTTAAATTAGTAAAGGTTTTAATTAGCAATAATTTATTTTTTTTTGCTATCAGACACAATCTACACAGAACGGTACATGTCAACCCCAGCCGACAACCCGTCCGGATACAATAAGAGCAATGTGTTGTTATACGTAGACAACTTCCGCAGGAAGGAGTTTCTACTCGTCCATGGCAACGCGGATGACAACGTGCATTACCAACAGAGCATGGTGTTGTCAAGAGCCTTGGAACAAAAAGGGATACTGTTTAGGATGCAGGTTAGCTACACAGATTAGTACCAGTGACAGGAATTACGTGTAAGTAACCATGACAACATAAATAAATTGGAGTTTCTTCTGTTTCATTTGCAGAGCTACCCTGATGAGAACCACTCCCTAGGCGGAGTCCGCCCTCATCTATTCAGAACCCTTGAAGACTTTGTATTCAACCAATGTTTCGGAATGAGGAGGTCAGCAGTTATCAAATGAATTAAGCTTTAGAGACTTTCAAAAATAAAGAAAGACTGATATGAGCTATATTGGTTGGTTTTTTTTGTGATCTAAAACGAGTAAAAATGCAAATTTTAAATAAAAGAATCACGAAAGTATATTATAAAGTGGACGAAACAAAGTATTTTTTTGAAAGCGAGATTATCGAAACAGTATTTTTTGTACATGTGTGTTGTGTAATTTAAATATGTGCGGGTCATTATTATACAATTAGCGTGTTTACTACTTCAAGAGACATGTTTTTTTAAAGAATCACAATGTTTTTAAAATTTTTATGCATTTTAATAAAAATTAAACCTGAATATTTGAGATGAATGAAATGAATTGAATGTGTTGCGCTGCAACTATAATTTCATGTTGCTTTTGCTGCATAATTTATAGGTTTTAATTTCAGTCATACCTTAATATGCATTCCATGGTAACTAATTTGAAGCATTTTCATCATTTTTTTAAAATCTGCGTGATGTGACTCTAGGACCGAATTAAATCCCAGAAACTGAATTAATTAGACTACATGCGGGTCAGAAATTTGCACTGTTGTTTGCATCTAACCACTCCTTGTGTCACTGAAAACTTTGCGAATTTTTAATTTCAGTAGACGTTATCATTTTAGTTATGGAGACTACTAAATGAATTATACAAGATTTCATTTCAAAGAACATATTTTTTGTGCTTGCCCGCAAAAACCAATTTTACGCATGCAGTTCAGTTGAAAATGTTTTCATTTAATTGAATTCAAGAAATTAAATCACCATATCAACATTTAGTTTCTTACTTACTATGCACTACTTTTGCCCTACGGGACAAAAGGCACCGGATTCGAGTTCTATGCTATAAAGTTGTCCCAAAATCATGTTTCACCTTTACCAATTCGACTTACAGAAAGATACCTTACCTTGTTAGTTATGAATATGAAACTTGGGGCATTTTAATATTCATATAATTTCATTTCGTCCATGAAAACAAATATTTATTCTCGCAAATATATACTAATTTAGCGGTTGTTTGTATTTCCGTTGCTCACGACACCCCTGGTTACCATGGTTACAGTTTAAGATTCAACCTTAACATATTTTAAAATTCATTGTGTATCATTTTTAAAAAATTCTGCGACTATGCATCAAAAGTAAACTGGAAAACACGAAACGTTCTGCACTATCACTCAAATCAAAGGAACTGGATAAATGAAGACTTATTAGTAAGGAGGAAAAAACAAAATTTATTTTTAAAACTTCCAATTTGCCGTAAAAAACTCAAGGTTGCCATGACAACAAAAAAAATCTTGAATTAAACATAAAAATGCATTTAAATCCCATGCTAATTAATAATTAATAAAGAAAAGTAATAAATTCCATGAGACGTTCTCACATAAAAAGTTTTTGCGTCATAATTAGGTATCAGCCACATAATACCAAGAATCACATTATTACAACCACGCCACAGACAGGGTCAACAAATTTTCTACTCATCGTGATTCATGATTTCTTCGCTTTCTCGTGAAAACCGTATAAACTCAAACAGAACAGTTAACTAAATATGACGCATCATCTTGAAATGTCATTTTGTGTCTGCCAAAAAACATACATGATACGCATAATTCACAAAAAATCATAATTGCACCAGTACTTACTTTGTCTCGTTCCCCGTAACACGTAATAACATTCTGAAAATAAAAGACAATATAGGTACGACTGGTATCCCTCTCACTTCATCATCATCACTCCATTAATACCTATAATTTCTGCTGGATAGAAACTATCGAAACTATACCATTCCTAAATTTTTTTTTCTCCCGATACCTTTCTTATACCTTTTTCGCCTCCATTCGGTTTCGCATCATCATCATCATAATAGTACTATTTATTATATTACAACCACGCCACAGACAGGGTCAACAAATATTCTACTCATCGTGATTCATGATTTCTTCACTTTCTCGTTAAAATCGTATAAACTCAAACAGAACAGTTAACTAAATATGACGCATCATCTTGAAATGTCATTTTGTGTCTGTCAAAAAACATACATGATACGCATAATTCACAAAAAAATCATAATTGCACCAGTACTTTGTCTCGTTCCCCGTAAACACGTAATAACATTCTGAAAATAAAAGACAATATAGGTACGACTGGTATCCCTCTCACTTCATCATCATCACTCTGTTAATACCTATAATTTCTGCTGGATAGAAACTATCGAAACTACCATTCCTAAATATTTTTTTTTCTCCCGATACCTTTCTTATACCTTTTTCGCCTCCATTCGGTTTCGCATCATCATCATCATAATAGTACTATTTATTAGCACTCCATCACGATCATCATTCCACTACACTGAACACATAATATCTGACGCGACAACAACAACAACGGTTTTTCTTCAAAAAAGCGATAAAGACGAGAGAGCGAGAGCAATGCTCAAGTCATTCATGTGTACTTGGAACACATATATATGCACACACATCCACTATACGGTTCACACAAAACGACCATTAAACTTAAAACAACAAGCTTCCAAGAACATGCATGAGGGACTAGTGGTTCCCGATAACATACAATAATAATCCCAAAAAAAGAAAACTCTTCTACACACACAATCATACTAATGCTTCCTATCCCCCGCAAAACTATTTTTTTTCATACGTTGCCATAGTACAATATTAGTACCAGAAAGCAGGTCTCTTCTTCGGGTAGTATCGGTGACAAACACGAGAACACGGGCGAGTAGCATCTTTACCGCTTTTCCCTGTTATATATATGTATATTTTCTCCAGGATAAAATAAAACATTTTTTTTCTCCTGTTTTTTTTTGTTTCAATTTCCCGTGTGCTCCATTCCTATCATTTCTTGGAGGAAAAGCCATTCCACACATACACACACGGAATAACAGGGGAAATTTTTTTTTGTCTTTTCATTTACTGTTTTCTCAAGACACAAGAAGAAAAGAAAGAAAAAAACATGGAAAAGGTCACGTAACATTACATTCCAGAGTGGAAAATAACGTGATAGTAACCTTGACAAAAAAAATAATAAAACATTTTTTTCCTTACATTCCGTAAATAAGCACATTCCTGGAAGATCTTTCACACAGAAACAACTTTGATTTTTTTATTTCATTTAGTTCGTATATTTTTCCGTACAAAAAATGTTTTGTAAACTTAATATACATTTTTATTATAAAAATAATTTATTAATTTTGGGAGGTTATCGTGTGTAAAAAAATAATTATTTTTAAACAAAAATTATTTATAAATTATAATGAACGAGTTGTTCAGTCAGAACCATGTTGTCACGTCAACAAGCGACTACTACTATACCACCATCTTTGCCGCTGCTGCGGCGGCTACAGCGGTGACGACCACTTCCACGGTGGCCTCGATCACCACAGACATTCCGTTCTCTAACGTTACGTCCAGTAGTAATCTCAGTTTGTTCGAAGGGATCATGATGGGGGATGAAGGGGCTGCTGGGATGTTGAATTCTAGTGGTTCCTATGGGAACGACTCGGGGAAAAGCTCATCCTCATCATCATCCGCGGTGGCCAACTATGTTAGGCAGGTTCCTGTGATCAATCAGCCCTTTCAGGTAATTTTTATTCGTTGTCATGGAAACACAAATTGGTATGTGCTTTTTTTGCCGGAAATTGAATATATAAACCTTTAAGTGCTGGTTTGTGAGAAAAAATGGTTGTCATGGAAACATTTTTTTTTTGTTTTCTGGGATTGTCTCCAGGCAATACTCTTAATAGTGATCCTAGTCGCAGCAATAATAACGAACGGGTCCGTGATCCTGAACATATCCAGGGATAGTCTGAAGCTGCGCATGGTCCATTTCCTACTTATCCGTCATGTATGTATCACAGACAGTGTGGGGGCGATCATGGTCCTTCCCGTCCCACTTGTCAGTTTCATCAAAGGGTACTGGGACTGGGGACCCACTGCTTGCAGTGTTATCAGTACCACTACAGCGTGCTGCTGGACCATGCATCTCGTTGCAGGTTAACAAAAACATATTTTTCTGATGTTTCCGACCTCTAGCATTCTTCAAATTCAAATTATGTATTTTTATGATTTTTGTAACTATTTGCGAGTTGCTGTTTCTATAACATTTATAAATATTTTTTGGAAGCAGTGCCATAAATTGAAAACAAAAAAATTGGTTTTATATTAAAATAACCTTTTTATGTAATTTTCTCATTGCCATTTCAGTGGCGCTGTACCGAGCGGACCGGGTGTTTGCCGTATGGCTCCCAACAGGAAAGTATCCTATCGTGTCCGCAAGAGTGGTCAACATGCTCCTCGTAAGTAATGCATAATGTTATGACTTACAACTTGCCTCCCTCTTTTTATGACTCAAGAGTTGTTATGAGTTGACATGATTCATAATTGATAAATGCCATCATCCCAGGTGTTGGTCTGGGTAACGGCCCTCTCCGGCTCCTACCTAGCAACCTACGCATTCACCCCAACATTCCAGCCAGCCTTGGCCCTCTGCATTCCAAACGTGCCGCTAGTATTCTTCATCCTCGTGTTCGCGTGCTACTGCATCGGACTCACCCTCCTCACCACAGGTTACGTGTACGCGTTCATCCGGAGGCGTCGCAAACGAAAGAAGCGGAAACGCCAGGCACTCCAACAGCAGCAACAACAACAACAACAAGCCAGCAATCATCATCATAACCACCACCACTACCCCAACCACACAAACTCTCACCACCACCGGTCTTCCCTCAAACCGGAAGCGTACCACCAAAACAACACCACCAAGTCCGCCCCTCAACTTCCAACCTCAGCGACAGACTGCTGTAATAATAACAACAACCACCACAGAGTTGTGTTGCTAGACGACCAGTGCGGTGAACAACTCCATCATCATCCAGTATCCAGCAGCAGCCCAGTTGATGAGGAAGAACGGAGTATGAACAGCAGCAGGAGCACGACAAAGTCTCCACCTCCTCATCCCCATCATCTTAGGTCTGTCGCCTTTGACAACAAGCTAGAAGATGACCCTGGTAACTCTAGCAACAGCGTCACATCCTGCACCCCAAGCACCTCCAACAACTCGTGCAATAACGTGAGCAATAATAACAATAACAACAACAACAATCACACCACAACCGCGTCTTCGTCCATCATCATTCGTCCACTGACACCTCCATTCCACCAGCCGAGTCCAGCAGCTGTGGCCCACCGCGTCCATACTCATAGAAGAGTGCATTCAGACGGGATCCGGATCACGGGTCGTAGCAATACGATGAACAGCTCCCACGAGTCTGTTGCATCTGTCCAGTACAGGAGTCTGAGTAGTAGTAAGCGTTCCCATGACAGCTCAGATGAGTACACCATGGCGCACGAGGCGGAAGAGAGTGTCGCTGAGAAGCTGGATGAGTGTGATGGAGTCTCAGGCGTTGTGTCCTCCACAAATACTACTAGTGATAAACCCAGTGGGGAACAGAGTGATGTGGTGGCTACTAGCCAGGACTCTCCTTCTCATCGCCAGCGTCACTACTACCATCGTCATCATAACCATGGAAACCAGAGCAGTAGGGCGAAACGGTCCAGGTCTGCAAAGTGTAGGGTATTCGCTTCATATGCTGTTAGTATTGGTCACCTCATTCTGTACTTACCAGGTAAAAAATCGTGTTGCTATGGTTACTTAAAAAAATTCTTAATTCTCTATCAAATTTCTCCCCTGTTTTCCATAGCAATGATGGTAGCCGGCCTGTTCGCCTCCCGCATCCCCCCTCTCGTGGCCTTTCTGTGTGCAACGGTGGTCTACTGTGAATTTATAGTGCAGCCCATTGCGTTGCTCCTCGTTTCCCCGAAGCTCCGCAACGAAGTCGTTCAAATGGTCAAGGGATACTACTCGAAATGGTGTTGTCGTGGCAGCGGTCTCAATAATAATTCCACCACCACCAGCACATCCCAACGTGGACTGCCCACGCCTCCCACTGGCAACGGCTGCACACCCCACCAGAACGACGACGATGATGACGAAGGGGAGGATGAGGTAGATGAGGATGAAGATAACCAAGTGGAATGCGACTTGGAAAGTCCTCCTCGTCGTGAAAACGGATACAATGACAACAATGGTGATGATCCTACCATCTCCGCTGTTGTTGTGGATATTGAAAAGAATTGAAAATAAAAATTTTTTAAAATAAATAAATCTGAAACAAAAAGAAAACCGGTCGAATATAATAAAAAAATCTTTTTCTTTGTTTTGGACGAGCAATGTATGTGTTTTTATGGAAGAATGAAAGAAAAAAAAACAAAGAGTGTCCATGGCAACTGTGAATATTCTTCTTTTTTTTGTATATTGTACAAGGTTCTTTGATGTTTTAATCATTCTAATAAAAAAAGAACGTAATGTATGGCACATGGTACAAAATAATTATTATTATCATTATAGTCTTGTTTCCTTAGCTGCAAAAAACACTTGGTTTTATACATAATTGCACTATACACAGCAGTGATGTATTTTTTAAAATGTTTTTTATATATTAATTATTATTATGGAATACAAAAAAAACAAACAATGCTTTCTCAAAGTTATTGCTTAAAAAGTTGCATCATAAAAATTGAAAAATAACAAATAACAGCTTAGCAACAACATAATAAAAACACACGATCTTCTTAAAAATAGACTAGAGCGCGCTATGGCTTGTAATAATAATTTGATAATAATAAAAAAAACTTGGAAAATGTAGTTGGCGCGGTAATAAAAACGTAATAAAAAAGCGCGACGCTGGGTAAATGAGGAGGCAGCGGGGTAGAAAGAGAGAGGCGACACGCGATGTAGTTGGCGGCGGCGGCGACTGCGGCGGCGATGATGATGGCTTGGCGGCTAGCGCTAATTAGACAAAAAAAAACTCATACTTTTTTTTGTTTTTGGAATTTGTTTTATAATTATTTTATATAGCACAAACAAATAAGTATGAAATAACTTAGTTTTTTGCTTTCTTTTCTTTTCACCCGGTTATTTTAAAATTTGTTACATATAAGTTAAATTTTTGTTGCATAGCAACGGTGTTTGTCTTACTATAAATTATATATAATTTTTTTAAACTTTCCCAACCAAATTAAAAACAATATAATTTTTTTTTTGTTTTAAAAACAAAAGTTCTTAAAAGCTAAACAAAAAAAATCTTATCAGTCTTTATTCACAAACTTTTTAAGTATAAAGAACCGTTGTTGTGGTTGAGGTGGAGCGTGGTGGTGGTGGTGATGGTGGTCTGACGAAGAACCTGAGTTGTGGTGGTGGTGGCTGTTGGATTGTTGCTGCTGGAGTGACATGTTCTTGGCGGACTTGTTCAGCTCCTTGATCTTCTTCTTCAGTTTCATCTTGTCGTCACCTGAGACGCCGAATGACTTCAGGTCCTTCGACTCGAGGGAGAGGAATCGGGGGCCTGTGATGCTGTGGTCGATGAATGGGGGGATCAGGTGGTCCATGTGGAGGTGATGGAGATACTCGATTACCTGGACAAATTTGCAATTTTGGGTTTACATTATCTTGAACTAAGTAACTTTAGTTGCTAAGTAACGAGTACAAAAAAAACTGAATTTTTAAAAGAATATTTGTAATTGTTTTTAAAAAAGTTACCTGCTCATTCCCCCACTCATTTGGATTGACGCCAACCCAGGAGTTGCTCCTAGAAACAGTAGAACTCGGACTGGAGCCCATGTTGCTGCTCCCACTCGTTGACACGATTGACGGTGAGCTGCTCAGACCCGCTTGATGCTGCTGTTGTTGCTGCTGCTGCTGTGAATGCTGCGACGTGACAACAGTCCGTTGCTCATGGAAACTATGCTGATGAATTTGCTGCTGCTGGTGAAGCTTATGCTGTACATCAACATGCTGGCTCTCATGGTACTCCAACGTATTTTTTAGCTTTTCCGCCAAACTTCTACTCTCCACAAACTGATTCAAAGCCTGCTGAGCACCAACAGCTGCTGATGATGACGTTGTCGTTGTCGTAGTAACCAAACCCCGTGACGTTGACATTGTCGCAGCGGACGTAACGGTTGTAGGTACAACACCACCACTACTCCCAAAATTACTAGTCGGAGGAGGAGGAGCAGCAGCACCACCAGCACTTCCAAACATCCTCATCCGGTTGCTTTGCTGCTGTTGATGATGGTACGCCGCATTAATCGCGAGCAGGTCCAAGTCACTGTACTGCTGTTGCTTCCCATAAGTTTCTTGAATCGCTAGGTAGTCATCATAGCAACTAGGTTGCTGTGGCGATGACGATCCAACATTGCCTTTCTGATGCATCCCAGCGTTGCCTCCAAAATACCTGTTGTGCTCGATAACAGGCGACCCAACGTTATTAACCGTGCTCGAGTTTGAACTCACGGATTTGACAGGACTCACTGTTGTGGACACCGGACCTCCTCCACCACTACTGCTACTATTGTCCCTATTCACCTCAGCGTTCGAGTGTGGGGTTGTCAAGTTTAAGATTGGGAGGGAACAGGATAGTGAGAATAGTGAGGTTGCTGCGCTCATAAGACAGTCTTTACAGGTAATTATTTAAAAAAAAGGTTAATTAAGACTCGTGCTCGAGTTTGAACTCACGGATTTGACAGGACTCACTGTTGTGGACACCGGACCTCCTCCACCACTACTGCTACTATTGTCCCTATTCACCTCAGCGTTCGGGTTCGTGACGGAAGCCGAGCTGCTGCTCCTCCGCTTCTTCTTCGCATCCCGTTTATCCTTCGAAAACGTGGAGTCGAGGACCTCGTGCTTTGGCACAACCTTGTCGAACATTTCTGACGGGTTGATGTCTGCTGGTTTACCTCCACTTCCTGCTCCATTCTTACCACGTCGAACTTGAGGATGACGATGATTCTCCTCCTCCTCCTCATCATCATCCTCGTCTTCATCTCCATCACCCCCATCCTCCTCCCCCCCACTACACTCACTCACAACCCACTCAGCATTGAACTTCTCAATCGGACTGAGCTGGAGCGGACTAATCGAGAAACTGAGACTCTGAGCCTGATCATGCTCACTCGTCCCTAACCTCATCTCCAGCACCCGTATCCGCTCCCTCAGCGCATTCAGCATCGCACTGTACTCATTATCCCGTTCCTGTATCTTCCTCAAATGGTACTCCTGCCTCTCCGTCAAGTACTTCTCGCGACTCTGAAACTTCTTCACGAGTGCTTTGATCGCGTTATACTTTTCAAGTAGCGAGTACGTAGACACCGAATCCGCTGTTCTAGAAGTCTCAAAATCCTTCAGCCGAGTGGAGAGGTCTCGAATGCGAGTCTCGTAGTCTTCTCGTTCGGTCACGTGGGCCAGTTCCAGTTCCATGAGTCGGGTTTTTAAAGCCTCGACTTGGGTTTCAGCTTCCTCAGCTTTTGATAATGCCTCGAGTAACTTGCGGTTTAGCTCTAACGTGTATGGCGAGGGTTGAGATGATGGTTGGGGAGCGGTTGCTGGGGGTGGTGGGGGAGGGGGTAAAGTGCTGTGGGGGGAAGCAGAAGATTGCTGCGCAGCTGCTGCTGCTGCCGCTTGGGCTGCTTGGTGAGCTGCTCGCTTCTCGTCTCGCTCCTTGTCAGCCTAATAAAAACAAAAAAAATAAGCAAAGTCAAATGAGTAACCCGAGCAACGAGTCTTAATTAACCTTTTTTTTAAATAATTTTCGGGAAAAGTGGATCTTACGACGAGGTGGGGTGCTGCCGCTGTTGCTATTTGATCCTCCTGTTGTTGTGGATTCTTTCTTCGGTGGGGTTGCTTTTGCAGTAGGTGCAGTGGTAGCCTTAGTTTCACCATCACCTCCTTCTTCTCCATCTTCCCCGTCACTGAGAGCAGGTAAGAAGTACATGTCGCAGGACGTGTCTCCTGTTGAAGATGGCTCGCAAGAACCTTCCTCGTCGTCTTGCTGGTTCGGGTCTGGTTGAGGTGAAGGGGGGAGAGGACCCAGGCAAGGGGAGTCGCGGTTTGGGGTTGGGTCCAACAAGCTCTGTTGCTGCTGCTGAATGGGTGGGGAAGATTGGTGAATCGGTGGGTCTGGTGGCTGCTGCTGCTGCTTTGTTGGAGGTGTTGTTGTTGTTGTTGCTGCTGCTGCTGGTGAGGATGTTGATGATGGTGCTTTTGAAGGGGGTGTCTGTGCAACTGATGGAGGAGTGCTCTGCAACAAACAAACATTGAAATGAAACTTCGCTAAGACTAAATTAGCCTACCTGGTTCGAGTGATGAGGTTTTGAAATGAGTTGTAGTGAGTTGTAATGAGTCAGGATATCAAAAAAAAGTGAGTGTAAAATTTACCTGCTCCACTCTTTTCTGAACAACAGGAGCAGTAGCAGTAGTAGCCTCAACAACTTTCGGCTGATGATGATTATCAACACCCTTGGGTTTCTTCTCAACAAGAACATCCCCTTCATCAATCGCCTTGACTGAAGGTTGACGCTGCTGAGAATGATGATCATCCACCTCCGTCTCTTCCTCCTCGTCCTCCTCCTCCTCATCTTCTTCTTCTTCCTCCCTCACATCTTCAACAAACTCCTCCTCCCCAAACTCCTTAAACAACTCCCCACTCACGCTCCCACTCCCATGCTCAAACTCTGCGTTCAGACTGGAACAACTGCCATTAAGTAGCAAGCTACTCGTGCTGCCTAGACAATCGATAACCGTGGTGAGCTCGTCTTCTGTTGTCGTAGACGAGAAACTTGTTGTGGTAGCTGCTAGGGGGTTGGTTATCGAGATGGATGGTGGGTCGAGTGGGGGTTCTGGGTCAGGTGGTGGTGTGCGTGTTTCCTTGGTAATTGGAACGGGGTCTTGGGGTGTGTGAGCTTGAGGTTGGGGTATTATTGGTGGGGATGGTGAGCTGTCGACTACTGTGGTTGCAGGACTTGAATTCGTCATTGGAGATGATGGCTGTTGCTTAAACACAACTTTGGAAACGCTGACAACGATCGGTTGCTCGACGGTTGATTGCTGTTGTTGACGTGGTGGTGTAGCTGGCTGAACCGGTTGCTTTGGCAACTCAATGACAAGTGTTGGTAGTGGTGATTTATTATCTACCGCTACCGATGCTGCTGGCTTGGTAACTGCTACGGGTTGTTGTTGCTGTGGTGACATCGATGGACTCGTGGTGGTAGTTGGTATGATACTACAAGGTGGAGTTTCTTTCGTAGGAGACCCTTTCGGTGAGACAGACCCCCGAAGAGCAAACGCCCTGGTAGCCTCTGTAGTATTCCCATTGTCTAGGTGATAATGATGGTTATTATGTGCACTCCCGTTGATCGCATTCCCATTCACTTTGACCACAGTGTCGGGATGAGCCCCACCACCAGCCGCTTTAAAATGCATCGTCCAGTTTTTCTGTTTCTCGATCAACTCCCTCCCGTTCACAAACCCGGCAGCAGTCCCACCCCCAAGTCGCTTAGCAACCAACTCTGGTGGTTTCTTGTAAACATTCGGTTTATTCTGAGGAGGAGTAGCCCCAGACCCTCCTCCACCACCACTACTCGGAGAAGTATTCTCACTGTTCAGTTTATTCACAAACGTCCGAACAGAAATGACTTTGTGCTGGGGAGACGAACCAACTGCTGCAGTTGTTGCTGCTGACCCTCCCAACGAAACTGTTCCTCCAGGTATGTTCGTGACGACAACCCCTGTATTGAGGTTATCACCACCACCATGACCACCCGATGAAGAATGCGATGACGGAACACTAGAGCTCCTAGTCGCTGGAACGGGCCTGGTACTCCCGCTACTTGCACTCACGCTAGCCCTCGAGTTAAAATGGTGAACCTGTCCGTCTTGATGATGCGAAGTAGCATTATTCCCCGAAGATAACTTCTCGAACACCGCACGAGCCGAGTTGAATCTCGTTTTTGGAGGTGGAGTTGCCGTAACTACGGAAGACGTCCCGGTCCCGGTCCCCCCACTCCCGGATGAACTCCCGTCTGCTGCTGAAGAAGACTTATTAGCTGTGGAAGCGGCGGCAGTCGTGGTCGTTATCGTTTCCGTTGCCATGGTTAATTATTATTTTATTTTGTGACGTAAATTATAATGAGTAAAAAATATTCGGAGGGGCTTTTTGTTCTGGATTATAGTCAGAACAAAAAATAATCGGTCGCTATTTCGCAAAAGTAGCTACCAAAATCAATAAAATCATTTCGCCGCCCCCATCATGATGATCCTCTTCACACTTTTGAAGAAAAATTGTCAAAAGAGTATCACACGACTGGTTGTCGTGACAATAAAAAATAAATTAATATTCCTTGACAGGTTCACCCTGGACCACAAAATTAAAGTTAAATCAACGCTAACCTAAGGTTTTGTAACACCATTTGTGATCCTTGTTTTTTCTTGT